>BGZK01001107.1:0-210167 GCA_005406025.1 Eumeta japonica | reverse complement strand
AACTTAATTCTAACTACCCTGCACAATATGTTGCTTTCTATGTGAAGTCTTAAGGGCTAAGTGAGGGTGTTACTTGGCCTTGCTGAAGGACGCTTACACACAAATTGCGTAATTCGTTTAGTAACGTATATACGACATGACAAATATGCAGTACAAACTTGGCGGTTGTTACATCTCATTG
Source organism: Eumeta japonica (assembly GCA_005406025.1). Taxonomy (NCBI): domain Eukaryota; kingdom Metazoa; phylum Arthropoda; class Insecta; order Lepidoptera; family Psychidae; genus Eumeta; species Eumeta japonica. The sequence continues at coordinate 209,986 of BGZK01001107.1, read as the reverse complement.
TACCATAATAATTACATAGTGATAATTGCCGGATGCGATTACCATTAATTTTGCCTGTGTTCGTGTGGTTACACTACCACTTTCCCCTGAAATGATACAGTCGATTTTAATGAATTTTTTATGCTTCGATTTGCTAGGTCCTTAATTCTTAGACAAAAATGAGAAAACCAGTAATTGCATAATAAAATTAAAGGAATGATAATGAAATTAAACCGAATACGATATCAAACAAAGCGAGAAATTAGGAATTCAATGACGGTAATAGTAAAAAAGCCTTCAATATGTGACGTAGAATCTTGATTTAACATTATTTTAAAAAGATAGTGTCGAAAACAATGTTCTCTTCTATAGTAATCCGGGATAACCGGTTGAAGAAAATTATAGAAATATATTTGTCTTTTTAAAGTCGCTAATTTGAATTAGGACATTAATTGTGCATTTATTTATTTAATAATACTAAGATAAGTTTTCTTTAATTCAGATAATATATTTTATTTAGGGACAAATTCGATTACAAACGAAATTATAATAAATGATACATATATTATACTTTTTCGGAGTTTTGAAGAATTCATATAATAATAAAATAACACAAACTTAAGCTTATTTTCCAAAAGGATAAGCATAAACTAGAGATTTCCACATAGTACGATCTTTGCATATCTCTCTCGCTTCACTGAAATCCATCAATCTTTTCATGTCAGCTCGGCGGTATCTATGGCCCTTTTTAATAAGCCACCAGCATGTCTGTATAGGATATTTCAGGCGACCTTTGCCCACCTTGCCTTCCCACGCATTTGCTCTATAGATTTGTTTTGTCAGTCTACTCTCACGCATCCTTTCCAGATAGCCAAACCACTGTAACATACCTATTTCTACTCAAGTTACTACGTCTTCTTGCGAACTACATCGCTCCCTATTATCACTATCCCTACATCTTTCAAAGACGTTCTACACATACCAGGCAGAGATCTCTGATCCCATTTCTACCGCATTACTTCTACTTTCATTTTTCTTCTGCCATTCCCCACTTTCACTACCGTGCATTCGCTACATTCAATTACCAACTTGTACGCCAACAGCGCAAGTAATTCTTGGTCGTCAACGTACAAGAGACATTTGATCGACAGCTTATCCATTCTTATACCACACTCATACCCTTTCAAATCATACAGACAGCCTCCATGAATAGATTCAATAGCGACGATTATGCTGTAGATATCAAATCAGTCAGTGCATACCCCATTTATTCTGACGCCGGCACTAGAGCTACCCTATAGATATTGCAGCTCCCGTATCGATAATCTACTGACACCACGCATGGATGTGCTTTTCTAGAGATCATTTCTTTTCCCTCTATAATTAGCCTTTTCTAAATCTACGAGAGTATAAAATATCTTTTGGGCCTTGACCAAAAGGTTTTCCCTAATATTTCGCAGAGAAAAACTTCGTCCATACACCTTATTCCTTTCCGAAATCGCGCTTGTACATCCCAGATCTTATTTTCAGTATCATTCACAATGCTTTCAGTTATGAAGTTTACCAACGACATTGAGGAGGCTCATAGGATGGTAATTTGTCCAAACCAACGGTGAACCTTTTCCCTTATCTAAAGGTGCAATGAAAGCTTTGCGCCAATCATTAGACAATTCTATCAACCAGAGACAATTCTATCTTAATCGCTATCAGATCCTCAGAATTAGAGGCTATCATTTATTATCTAAGACAATTTTTACAAGTTTTTGACCCCTTGCCTCCTACGTATGAATAAAAATTGATTAATCCCCTCATTCAATTTTACGCGAGATAACATATTTGTTACTATTATCGATTTCGAGATAAGGATTTATAAAGAAAATGGCGAGATAATATAGGCTCGGCTCAAGCAATGCCGACATGTTGCCATGGGTACCCACACACCTCTGCTATGCCGCGGGGAACACGCCTTTTTATGAAAGTAAAAACCCATATTTATAATCTTACATGGGAACCACGAAAACCCTTTGTAAGAATAAATAATACATGTCCAAAACCCTAAAAATCTTCCTATCTAATAATTGAACAGCCTACTAGTAATTGAACAGGGGCATCATAAAATTAAAAAAATATCAAGCGTTGAACATTTTTTTTTTCATTTTATTTGATTCATAACATCAGTCGGATCGCTATCGGCTTTCAAAATTGATTTCGGATGAATTCGACCCAAAATCAAAACGAACCATACAATAATCTCCGACATATTGCATTATTTTTCAGCGCAACAAATCAAATGTGCACTGTTAGTTTCAATATTTTTTTATGATCTTAGAATTAAAATAAAGAAAATGCTCATTCGCTCTTCAATCAGGTCATTTGGTCCAAAGCAGCCGACACTTCTCTTATCGTATATATAAAATGGTCTTTCACAGCAAGATCTGAGCTTCTAGCCAACCGTTAAATCGTCCCTCTTTCATCGATAATTATTCCATTCCCTTTTTATCTACTTAGAGTTGTCGCAGAATAACTTTGAGGATGAAAAATTAATCGGATTTCAATAACAACACAGATCGCGTCATACACAACCGAAGGAAGTATGCGCAAAAATTTACATTCTCATTGCTGCGACAGTATAATATTGACTTCACAACGACAAAGAGATGTGGGGAGAACAGAACTATAATGTAGAAGGAATCATAATTAAACCATTTTCAATAGATATACTAATATGCAATGATAATGTGTGTGATGATATGCAATAAACTAAGTTTTTAAAACGACAATTACTTTCTGAAAAAATTATGTCATTTTTTGTATACATGACCCAATAATTTCAATAATCAAAATATATTTTCTATTTCTTAGTTTAGATAAAAAATTTCAAGCACTCGATAGACAGACGAGTCCAGCATAAACTACTTCAGTCGCTGCGCCGCGTGATCCGATTTTATTTGCCACACACCTTAAGCGTATTGGCATTAGAGAGGACGAAATGGAGTTTTCTTAAGACAAGAAGACGCATGAACAACGACATACGTCAACCTCAGCGCCGCGCATTAACGTGAAGAGAAAAAGATAAGAAAACAAAAAAAAACACCAAACTGAATCTCCGATTTCGCCAAGCCCCGGCTTGTTTACGTAACAGCGATAGCGAAAACAACGTTAACGGCAAAACATCCAGCCTTCGCCGACTTTTCCGTTCCTGAATCCATTTCCCGGACAACGGCGGCGCCGGAGGAAGCGAGGAGCGGTATGAATTTCCTCGCCGCTCCCAACTAACTTATAACTGCGCCGCTGCTTCATTTGCCATCACAATAGTGAAATTAAACAAGGTTTATATTACATTTTATATCACTGACCTTTTGTAAAATAGGTCCTGAATCCAATTACGAAGATTGCAATCGTGTATTAGTCTTCTCTAATAAAAATTGTTATAAAGACACCTTACCTGTATAACAGTCTCTACCTACGAAAACATTTCTTTTCGGATTTCAAATTGACTCTTCAAATTTTGTCATAAGCGTTATAACAATAATTTAATCATATGTGTTTCAGGAACTATATATACGTTTAGTAAGAATAAAAATTAGTTTATATGATATTTCGGCACTCCAAAACTTATTTCATTGTGAAATTTCATTTCACTTCGTTCAGCCATTTCGGTATACACAATAAGTTTTAATGATTTTGATTGGTTATTTATAAAACTGTAAGAAATGAGAGGACTTTGACACGGTACAGACACCCAGAACACATGAATACAAGTTAGGTCGTTAAATTTCGTTTTCAATTTCTTTGGAGCGAGCAAACTAAAATCTTATATAGGGACAATAAACATGAGATGCAAGTATTTTTGAAGCGAAGCCGTTGACTTTCGTAGCTGTGGCATTAAGTTGTATTTGTGCGGTGTACATCTGTAAAAATAAAGCCAGCTAACTGAGCACATTCGCCGGAGTTCACGTCCGGACAGACGCCAATATCCGGCACGTGGGCTATTAGCCGGTCGCCTCTCAAACAACGACGGTCTCGGGTAAACAACTTTCTGTGAACATTAACTAATTTCATCTAATTGTTTTCACGCTAAGAACTTTAGATCTAACCCGTTACCGAAAGGCAGCTTATAGAAATTATACATAATATCCTTTGGCAACAGGGTATTTTGATATTAATAGATTTTGAAAGGATTTGCCTTTTCTGTTTATAAAAATTGTAGAAAAGACAGCAAGTAGGGTAAAAATGAACAGGTTTGAAGACAAAGTGTATCTGAAAAGCCCCTTCATGAGATATAAAAGATGAAAAAAAGATGTTTGAAAGGGATTTCGGCTGATACCACAGTAAAAAGAATTTACCTTACACAAACAAAACAATCAAAGAAATCCTTCCTTTGATAAATAAATGTTATTAAAACTTGTTATATTTTACCATTTAAAAATTAATACAAGCATTAATGTTTCTTTACGACGTAAATTACAAACCAGTTTAATAAAAAATAATCAGTTATGATTTTTTTTTTGTACCTAATAAACAGAAAAATAGTTTTTTTTTTTATAGTTTGCTTTTGTAGAAACCAAAACGATATTTGACTCTTTAGGAAAATCACCTATGTCATCATAATTTTATAATAAATTGATATTAAAAAAGTTTTAATTTAAGTAACTTTTATTCAAAAATTATAATGAATATCAGATTATAAAATCAAAAATTTGGAAATAAAACATCAAAAATGATTGTTTTTTTTATATATATTTTTGTTTGTATGGACTTTTCATATGAAACCCCAAAAGCATTCTTATTATTATATAAATCCCATCATATCTTTATTAGATTGCCCCCGATAACGTCGTTCAAAATCAATTACAACTCTATGAAAACGCTTTCCTTGCTTTTCTGAATAGACATCCATATTATTTTAAAAGTGGTCCAAGCGAGTATTTAACATAAACATTTTAAGAGATAATTTGCAACTCATGAATTATGATGGCTTGAAGAATCGTGTCAACCAATTGTTTGTGATTGTCAGATTGTCAGATTCCGAAAAACAGTCATTGCTTCAGAAAGTTTTCTTTTTATTTGATATATTCACGGCAAATAAAACAAATGAATCAACGTCCAGTTCACAATGTCTTGAGGTCATTTTAACTCTCTATAACACACAAAAACGGTTCATACGTCTGTTGTGAACAAACAAACACACTATTATAACCTACATAATTGACATACAATTTGTCGCTTTTTAAACGGTTATGTACACTGATTTGTACGGAATCGAAAATGCATTAAAATAGAAACTCTAAAATCCTTTTTTGTCAACCGGTCGTAATTAAATTATTCCACTCTTCAATGCACCATTGTAAGAGACTAAATCTTATTGTCTATAAGCTTTTGCCCACAGCTTCGCTTCATGTGAACGTAGAATGAATTTCTTCACCATTCATATCGATCGATCTCGCTGTCAATCCCAATCGCGGTCTCGCTCTCGACTCTGATCGCAGCATTGCTGTTGACTCCGATCCCAATGCTGCTATTGATACTAATCCAAGTATTACTCTCAATTTTGAACCTAATCTCGTTCTTAGTTCAGTCTTCTTTATTTTAGTCTTAGTCTCGCTTTCCGTTCTGATCCCGCGCCGGTCTCGTTCTGCACCCTGTCATGCTCTCGACTCCAATTCTGCAACCAGTCACAGTTCCGATTTGTACGAAGCTGAGAAGAAAATGTTAGTCTCAATAATATGTATCTTATATTAGACTAAGCAAGCAAAACAAATTAAAAGTGCAAAAATAGTTCCTCTAAGAAAAAAAGATATTTGAAAATATTACTCTTTAAGGTAAATAAGTCCCTCTTCACCCTCCCCGCCGTCTCTTCCGTCGCTGATTCCCAAGAGTGATTACCTTTTTAAATGCATTTACTTTTGCTCTGGAGTTTTCAAGATTGAAATAAATCTTATTTCTCATTGTCGAATATGATATATTTTACGTATTATTGCTTAGAACCTTTATTGGTTTGTTTACATTCAAAGAATGTTGGAGATGGCTAGTCGCCGGATCGACTATCTAACTATCTTGGCTATGGGAGCTTGAGTGCTGGCAGTCAGATATATTTCTACAATTAGTGCATTCACAAGCCAAATGTTATCAAGATCGTAGCGATTCCTTGTAACTCTGTATTTCTGAATATACTTCTTCGGCTTTTCTGCATGATCTCTTTTCATCTATCCTCAAACTCCCGATAAAATCATTATAGAATAGTTTAGCCTTCTGTAAACGAAATTTTTTTTAGAATTCATTAATACTGAAGAATTAATTATTCGAGTTTCAATTCTTTAAAGGTGATTCCGAGATTTAATACCTTAACCTTTAAAAATATATCATTATGTTCGATTCGTATTAATTGTTTCGTAATAAAAGTTCACTTTTTCTAAAAAACTTAAAAATGTATAACGAATAATGAACTTAATTTTATTCCATCCATAAATGAATAAATACAAAGAGGTCATGAATTTTGAAAAGTAATTATTATATTTTACAATATGTCTACATTTGTTTTATTATATATTAAAGAAAAATGTAAGCTAATGGAAATAAATAGTTTTTGATGTCGATATGAAACATTTAATATGCGCGGGTCAGAACGCCTGTTGGCGTGGCGACACTCGACAACTCTCTTTCCAATCGATTCACTTCGGAAACCATTTTTAATTTTTAATTTTGGTACTAATTCATTCCGTGTTTTTAAATAGAAAGGAATTATTTTATTTAAAAAAATAGGAGTATGTTATTTTTGATAATGCAGTATTTATTAATTAGGTCATGTTTATTTCCTTAAATAGTTCGTCTTTTCATATAAATTATCCGCACAAAACAGTTTCGATATTTCATACCTGCCAAGCATCCCGCGTCAGCTCAATTGTTTTTTTTTAAATGCTAAGATTTTTTAGTTAAAGCAAGGATCGATAAATCTTTGATTAGTAACAATTTTAATAATAAACATAGTTTTCAAACGTTTTCAGAGATATTTAAAAACATATCTAAAGATGTGAAAGGACATATTGTGTTACTGATATACTCATTACGATTGTAATGTCTGTCTTTACATCGGTTTATTTGTTGAAATAAGAAACAGATATAACAAAAAAAAGCGTTTCGGCTATATTATTTTATTGTCTTTCCGTATGTTTCAGACAACTCTGATATTACAACATTTTATTTTATTTATGCAAAAACAAAATAAAACACAGCTACATATAATACATAACATTTAATAATATGCGAGAAAAACAAGTAATTTAAATCGTAGGGATTTTAATAGGATTATTTTGGCCTCTGAAATACATTGCATATCCTTATTTGAGATACATTTTTAATTAAAACAAAAAAATTATAGAAATATGTAAAGAACACCATCCTCAAACAAGTGAAATACAAATGTTGAGTTTAAGAAATACAAATGGGATAAACAGAAATGGGTTCACTACACCGCCCCCCATTTTATTCCTTAGCAAAATTCAGTTTCAATTAATGATATCTTAGACGCTTCTCACATCATGAAACGAATACTACTAAAATAATTTTAAATACGACATAACACTTGACAGATTTTAAGTCATTAAAGAAAGAATGTAACGGTTTTTTAATTTATTCCGTAATGTGCTTTGAATCGCACTACAGCATGCTAAGTTCGGTGCTTTTAATCCAAAAAAATTATGGGATTATTATAATACTGTCTTATTAAGACGTGCCGTTCAGATATTATCATTGAATGTCAAAATATGAGAGAAATTTAAATCAGTACAAATCGTAATACATTTTCAATTAGAGGCGTTAGAAAAGTGAACGTCGATGGCTCATTGTTATGAACATCGGCTTCGAACCACAACGAACGGGTTATATATTTTGAGTCCAGGCGAATTTACCAGAGTTTTTAACTTGAGTTAAAAATAATCTACTATCTATACCTCGCACGGAGCGATTAGTTTAAGTATACGTTAAATTGTAAATTCCAGATGTCGTCAATGCATCGGTGATGACGTCATTCTCATTGTTATTTACCTGGACTGGGACTGGATGTATTAATATTCAGATCCCTCAATCTGAAATAGAAATGTGGGTGGGTATACCTAGGCAGTGGCGTAAACAAAACCTGACGCAACAACCACAAAATAATACTTTTGAAGTGATAATATTAATGTTGTTAATTTTACTTATCAAAAATAAGCTACGCCATATTTTATTGCACTATTTCTATGTCGCCGTTAATCAAATCTCTGGAAATTAAAAATCCTTAGATCAATCTGGCATTAAAATTTTTGAATGTTATGAATTTTAAAGTATATGTTGTTTTTAAAATATTTTAATAGGTTTTTAATATAAAAATATTTAATAACATTATTGATATTAATGTTATTAAATGTTTGTATATTTGCATGTGCTAACCAACTAAAAACTACTGAGCTGATTTTAAAAATTATTTATGCATTACCTTTTTGCTTATAAAGAAATATTATGAGTTTTTTTTATGTATTTGTCTAATGAGATGCATTTAATTATGTACGTATATGAATCTATCATATATAATTTGTTGCGCGTGAAACCTCGGGACGCGACTGGTTTCGATAATTGTAAACGCGTTTGCAGGAGTTACTTTATTTTGAATACGAGAGTCACTTCGAAGTTATTGAGATATAGGAAAACTATACAAGCAAAATATACCAGACTTACATATGTTCAAAGTAGTCTCTTTCGGTGTCAAAACGCCTCTGTAGACGACTACTAACCGAAAAGAGTCAAAGTATTTAGTAAAAGCGGATTTAATCTCTTCATCTGATGCAAAACTACGACATCGACAATTTTTTTTTAACCATAAAGCAACCAAAAGACTCACATTGCGAGATCCGGTGAGTAAGGCGGATGCTGTAAGGCTACAATATTATTTTCTTGATATTAAATGCAGAGGTGTGACAGGATGCGTTGTCATGGTGCAGTTATTAAGCCTCTAATTCTAAGAGACTGGAGAACTTCTGGCAATCAATGTTGTATGTACCAGGCCACAGTGACAGTTTCCTGATCTTTTAATTTAATAGCTTTAACCGATCCTGTCCTTTAAAAAAAAGGCACACATAACTTTTTTCATTGCAAGTACTTTTTAACTATAGTTGGCGATGGATCATTTTTATGAACCCATATCCCATTACGTGACGTGTAAACAAGTCATAAAAGGGAATGTACGTTACGTCACCTGTTACGACTTTAGATATGATACTATGACCGTCTTTATTCGATAACTTTAAGTTTAAGGCGATGTGGAACTCAACGAGAAACAATTTTTTTCATTGTTAATTCATCAGGCAAGATCTTGTGCGCTGCCGCGGATCCAATCCCAAGAGAGTTGTGAATCATGTGGTAGATACATCGATTATCATCGTTCATTACTTTACAAACACGAGCCACATTATTTAGAGTGAATGTTGAAATAGTCCTTCTCGTATGTTCTTCATTTTTAAATCTCAGTCTTTAATTCCGTTTAAACTTTCACCTTTAAGATTTATTTCATTAGGAAATTCTCTAAATCATGGGCATACAGTGGCTTAAAATGGCGCTTCATTACTAAAAGTTGACTGTAACCGCTGCACACATTTCTTTTTGGATAAAACAACCTTAAAATCATAGTGTACCACTGTAGTTAAGTGGACTTGAACGCATGCCCAATCATAGCCGCGGGAAAACTATCTTTTGACAGTATCTCAATAATTCCAGAGTAGCCCTCGTATTATTGGATTATAAGAAACGAAACTATTTTATTCGTTACTGTTAAATTCATTTTCACAACACTACGAATATTTTTAAGACTAACAAACCACTAATATATACTAGAGCACTAAGCAAATTTATAAAAAATTTCCAGATAACAATCTATATATGTATAGCCGCTGAAATCTATTTGAATTTAATTATATAAGAAATCAAGTCCGCGTGTTCGTCCCGAAAGAAGAAACCGTTCACGGCGTCCTCACGCGCCGGCTAAACGAAAGAATTGATTATACAATCGTTTAGGTAGGTGAAGCCGAGCCGTCCCAGTAGGTGGGCGCTACCTGGACCCCGCGGGCGGCCGGCGGCGCGAGGTGCGCCGCATCCAGCCACCGCCAATAATGAGGGGCGCGCAGTCAACAAACTTTTCGAATAAATTACGTTTCAAGGCACCGAACTCGAGACCGCAAATTGATCTGCAGATTTTATTCACGCTAATCGGATTCAACTTCGGGCGATTTTACAAATTATAATAGAAGAATGAAATTCGTCGTTTCTTCTATTCTTTTTTTTTATATAAAAGTGAGAAGTTGAATAAGGTTTAAGTAGCTCTTTACGATTGTGTCTGACATTTTTTTTTTTATTCATATTTCACGCATTAAGACATCGAAGATGAATCTTTTATTTTCACTCTCGCATATTCCTGTTTGTGTAATGGAAGTCTGACGGAAATCCTCCAAGTTTTGATTTATCTGTTGGCATAGCGACAATTTTTTTTTTGTTTCTCACTTTTAAAAGTAATCCCTCTTGCACTATGTACAATTACCTGTAAATGATACTTAGTACCGTTGTTCGCTTCTTGTCAAATAGTAAACATTATCGAAAATTGTTTTTCTTAAGAAAATGACAACATACGTTTACGACACCATCACAATAAAAAACAACAACATAAGCTATTTTCGTAAGTACGGCTCGTCAACAGCTTTCCCAACTTTTAATGGAATTGAATATTTTATCAAGGAGTCGCGTGTGAATTCCAGTTTTAACCGCTGATGTGACAGCAATTTTAGGTGACAAGTGGTAACAAAATTACTTTACTGAAGTACTATTTAAAAGAAGCACAATGAGTACGAGAATCACGAGATGGATTTCACAAGTATAATTTGAGAAAAAAACAATTATTAATAATCTTCGATGAAAACGTAAACCACGTCTTTGTGAGATTTATATTAAATCTGATTATATCCTTGCTAATAATATATTAGGTTAGGCGAAAACGTATTTCCGTATTTTATAAATAAAAAAAGCAGTAAAATCTCTTGGGTTATGCTGTTTGTATCTGACTAGTTTCGATACCATTAAATAGATGACAATTTAAAAAAAGAAAAATAAAAATTTAAAACGGTGTCCCGCTATAATTCTTTTGCTTTTTTTGTCCACACAAACGAGTGAATCTAACGAAAAAAATCAATAACATTTTAAAGCTTTATCACAAAAACGGGCACAATTCGACACAAGCTGAAAAAAAATTGTGACGTTCATGGACCTAATGTAGTGTCGGTAAGAGCACAAAACTGATTCAAACATTTTCAGTCCGGTAATTTTGATGTCAAAGATGAATATTGTTTTGCTCGACCTGTTACGGATATAGTTCATGCCATTTTAGAAAAAGTAAAGCAAGATCGTCTTAATTATTATGACATAGCTTAAGAGCTAGAGATTGAGCACAAAACAATTTTGACTCATTTGAAAAAAGCTGAATATACAAAAAAGTTCGATACTTCGATTCCACATAAGCTTACTGAAAAAAATCTAATGAATCTTGTACTCATTTGGGATTATTCTCTATTGAAACGTAATGAAACCGAACCGTTTTGGAAAAAATTGATCACTTGTAAGGGCATTATTCGTTATGAGCTTTTACCACCGGGCAAAATCATTAATTCGGATCTCTACTGCCAATAGCTGATGAGACTCAAGCAAGAGGTATAGAGAAAAAACGACCGGAATTGATGAGCAGAAAGTGTGTGGTTTTTCACCATGATAACGCCAAACCACACACATATTTAGCCACTCAACAAATATTGAGAGAGTTTTGTTGGGAAATGTTAATGCATCCTCTATATAGCCCTGACCTGAAATATACCCTAATGAAATAAACCAGTAGTGTATATGGTGAATGTGGTGTACTCGTATATGTGGTGTATATTTATCTGTTTTTCTATGAATCAACAATGTCTTACTTATTCTGCAATCCAGGCTTCGTAAATCACGCAGGACGGCAACGGCCGTCCTTGATGTAGTTGACAGCGTATTGTCTACACCAGATATTGGTCAGGGTACAAGAATAATTTTTCTTGATTTTTAAATGATACCATTACCACAGGCTTGTTTGTTGTCAAATTGAAATACTATTACGGTTTTGAGTCAGATTTAACCCACTGGAATTATATTGAGTCAAGCCCCTATTTAGCAATTATAGTAATCGTGCATAAATAAATATCTACCTAGATATATATATATATATATATATATATATATATATATATATATATATATAATTGTGTGATGCACAATTTTAAGTAAGTTTAGTTGTATGTCTGATTGTATACCCTAATACCCAGTATACAACCCAGTGATAATCAAATAAAGCTCTTCTATCTCTTCTATGTTTACATTTATGAAAATGAGTGAGCGTTGCTATTTCAAAACATTTAAAAGAGATATATTACAATAAATATTTAAATTTACTAAGAAGTATTTATACCTTGCAAAAAATCAGTTAAATGCATTTTGGAGCAGACATAGTCTAATGGCGATTTCAATACCGCCGCGTAAGCCCGTACTTCAAATTATCTTTACAGTCGCCTCGGAGTACGGATCCTTACAGTGTGTGGACAAAATGATGGACACCTTTTCGATGTTCAGACCTAATTTCGTTTATAAATCAAAGAATTCTTAACATAAGTTCGTTTATAAGTCAAAATAATACATTTGTTTAAATATTATCACTAAGAGCGTGGCTGTCCGTAACACATAGAATAGTTCCCGTATTAAGCACTGCGGTATAATACATTGATATTTTATTGAAGCTTTAATTAATGTCTATATAAAATTATTATGTTGCCGCACATATAAGTTTGTCTTGTAATCGTTCTACACGTTAATATTCCTAACAAATGATTTTGGTATTTATACTTTCACTTGTACAAAAGACCCCCTTACATAAAATTTCAAGATGTAATCATCAGGACACTCCCTATAGATTTTTCAAGTGGAAAATTTTAACATATGACACTACAATTTGAAATGCTTCTTTTTTATTGCGTTAAACTAGAAATTTAAAATTTGGAACAGAATGTGATTGTAAGCTTTGTGATTTCCATATATAATAATTGAATAAATATAATCCCAAATTCAACTTGATTTTAGTGTCGTAGAGTCATACTGTCACCAACTTAGCTGCTGTACAGAAATTGGCAGGCTCAACCGGAGAAACGCTACACTCTCACAGATTTAGGACATGAAGTAACAGCTTCCCCTGTTAAATTTCAACCAGTGAGTTAGAGTTCAAGTGGACCACTCCCCTCTGCCCCTTTTATTGGCCTCATACTCCCTCCATTAAAAATTAGCACGGACGGATAACAAAGCGATTTTATAATGCTTCCACTTTGTATTCATTTTGAGGTACAAAGAAAAAAAAAAAGAAGTGAAAAATATAGATAAACTTCTAGCACTTCATTTTAAAGGCTTCAGCGATTATATTAATCAGTATTATAGATTTTACCATAACTTTCAAAATTCAACTCTCCTTGTTCCCTCCATCCAGAAATAGAATACGCTCACGTCCACTCAACGCGTGCGTGTACGCGTAACGAAATCCAAGCGTTCGCGTTACCAAGACAAACCTTTGTAACCGAGTTCTAAAAAACCGGTGCCTTTTCCTCTCGCCCGCGAAATCGCTCGCCTATTTTACGCCCCTTTTATATAACGAAGTGTGCACTTACAATTATTTCTTTTGCGACGAGGAAAGCATTGAAGTGCACGCCTCAATAATGAGGGAGTACAAAGAGTTCTATGTGCGACAAAGGCTACGGAAAGTTGAAATACTTGGCTGAGCAGCTTCTGTTTTGTAATACAAAATTTCTCACTGACTCAGATGGCGACGAACGTTACACCAAAGAGAAACAATAATAAACGATAAAAGCTCAATGAATAACTTAACATATTTTTATTCCAATAATCACCAGTATTAATTCTATAATGTAACATGCTGTTTAAATTTTGTATGAACAAGACACGAAACTGTACGAAGCTCCCAATATGTTTAGTAGAGAGCAGAATGTCAATCAACGTAGTAACAGAAAATATTAAATAGGGCGTTATAACTTACAATCATAATATTGTTTTCTACAGATTTAATTTTTTAACTTATTCACGGTAACAAATTTCAGAGGAAATAGAGAGGCATCCATTAATAAATTCTGATGTCTTTACAGTTTTTTAAGCCTCGACCTTTCTTGAGGGATTTAATGAGATTTAAAAATTCCCCTTCTTTTATTTTTTATCTCATATAAGTTTTCTAGAAACAGCGTTCCTGTAACTTCCAATGAATCATCGAAACGATCCCTGATAAAATTATCAATGTGTTTCATTACATTGCATAATGCCAGATTTCAAAATAATAAACAATTTGATATATCTATATATTCATGGAACATTCTCATAGTCCTCTCGCTCTTGTAGAGATTTGAGGAGATTTAGTTTGACCTTCTGTTGATTATACTCATTTTTTTTCAACGACCCTTTTAAACCTCCTAAAAAGGCCCCATTTTTTCCTTCTAAGAATTTAAATGTCTTTGTCAATTTCGTTGAACTATAGCAATACTCAGATGTCCATGCCCAATGGTTTAAGAAAAATAATTATTATTTACAGACAAACATTCAAACGGAACGATAATTTAGAAGTGTTCTGCTTCTTTAATCTTATTGCGGAGCTGAATAGAGAAACCTTAGTTAACGAATGTCAGTCACCAACAGCCGGAAACAATAACTGAGTCAACAGAATACAGTGCGAGGCACAGCTGTGATATACGTACGTCAGATCAGGCAGCGACGGGGAGCAATATTGCAGCTTAATATCCTGTTATACTCTACACATCGACGAGTGCACTCAATTGTTGGCTCCTATGTCGCTTACGCGACTATAACGCATATTGTTAGCTAGACAGTGTTGATGATAACAATTTTTCTCCGTTTTCGTCCATGATAATGATCTATGTACTTTAAAAGGTATCATTATGTCTGTGAATTAATTTCGGTATTTAAATATTTTTCATTATATGCCGGTCTAATAAGTGTGATAGGTTTTAAGCGTCACGTCATGATTTGTTGATATCGATAATGAAATTATTTAGTGTGTCATAAAAATACAGTTAATGTACCATTGACGTTATTTATATACTTTGAAAAATTTGCTAGTTAAAAACAAACCAGATAACGTAATTATGTATTTTAGTACTGAGTCAATCGAACTCTTATCGAATAAAAGCAAGGTTTTGCGCATCTCGTGGCTTGCGTGTTGAGGCAATGGGTACACTTTCAACTTCTTCTACTGTCCTAAAGGCGATATCTCACTCAAAAACGGAATTCTTTTTGACGGAAAGGGATTACCCTTAAATCTAGAGAAGTAGTGCTTGCTACAACTAACACACGCAGTGCTAGTATAAACTCAGTGTAAGCGAATGAAGAACGCTTGAGGTGTTCGCCGCCTGAGTCTCATAATTGCGCGTGCCGCAAAAGCCGAGCAACAGTCGTCTCGTAGTCGTATCACTCCCTACCGCGGACAAGGCCCATGTACTGCCGACAGCGATAAGCAAACCACTAGAATCACATCGCTCCACCGAAGCCAACCAGCTTTTAGCCCTTCTTTAATATTAAAAGACGTATTTGGACGTCATCCATTAGCAAAGGTGAAATACCATAACACCTACCTCGGGTCCTTCTTCACTCCCTCTGAAAATGTCGATCCCCAAAGTAACTCTGTAGCGACGATAAAAAGAACATTGCCACC
Organism: Eumeta japonica; assembly: GCA_005406025.1. NCBI lineage: Eukaryota > Metazoa > Arthropoda > Insecta > Lepidoptera > Psychidae > Eumeta > Eumeta japonica. The sequence continues at coordinate 194,196 of BGZK01001107.1, read as the reverse complement.
GGTAGCGCATTAAAACGATTTCTTAATTAACACCGTTTTACCAAAAATTTAATATACCTACCTGAAACACCTTCTTTATCATCATTGAATAACGATGACTTTGTTTTGGTGTTTCACCTCTCATAATCTGTTCAACACTTTTATCAAAATAATTTTATGGTTATTTCTGAAAAAATAAATTTCTTAGTTTACAAAAAAAAAAAAAGCAATAGGAGGTAAAATGGCATACATTCGGATTTAAAATATTACAAATTTTCAATATGTGTAATTACACAAATACATTGATTATTAAAAAGTTATCGACATAAGACCCTGTCAATAAACAATGGAATAGAACTCCATTTACATACATATACAAAAAAGTAGACGTGATTTTTTTACAATAATTGTGAATTTAAATTATACCGATTGTGTTGGAAATTACCATTCACAAATAATGATGACAGTTATAATAACTACAAATTTTTTTCAACTATGGAACGTAAATGTTGAAAATCTGAACTAGACGTCGCAGCGATGTCTCTTTTTCTTTGGCGTTAACCTTAGTAAAAAAATAAATCATAAATTAAAAGAATATTCTAATGATTTCTCAGTGCATTTCATGCCAATGTTGGAAAAGCCGAATTTTTTCGGGCTGATTTTTTTTTTAATTTTATCTCTAATGTCTAAATGTGGTAAAAAGCAAAAATAACATTAATAAATGAAATATCACTACATGTATCGACATCGATATAGATCAATAGCTTCTTGTAAGGTTTTTCTGATTTTGATCCCTATCTTGAATGCTATTATCATTTTAATAGACATATACGACAACGGTCGCGCTTTAATACCGACTCCTTGTAGAAAATCCTTTGAAACAAAAGCGCTGCTAAAGTTTTGCGCACGATGATGTTCGCCGGAATAGCTGGGGACGCAGTCGTAAGCGAACGGGAAGGCAAGTTTGAAGCTCAGGTAGGCAGCGACTTAATTAACGCCGCGAGTGCTCGTGCGAGCGCAGAGTGTCAATCAAGAAAATTTATTGTTACATAATTGTAATTAAAGCAGGGCTCACCTACATAAGTGGGATTGGGGACAAATAATTTTCCGTTACAATGACTCTCAATACTTTCTAAGAATTCCATCGCGTTGGTAAAATTCGTGAATTAAATGAACATTTTTGTAAGCTTTGACTTACAGTGTTTAAATAGTTCATACTAAACTTTAACTTTCAAAATTTAAATCAAGTCGTTCGATGTAGTTCTAAATAACATGTAAAACAGTTTCTTTTTTATTTTTGGAAGACCGATATTAATAACTTTACAAAAGTATACGAAAAGTGTTCACCAATTAAAAAAGTCAAAAATTTTTACAAGAAAATTATGTAGACTTTCATCCCTAAACGTATTTTATATTATATTCTAATGTAGTTACCATGTCTGGAAGCTCTTGTCGTTAGCTAGATCTCAGCGGACGTGACCTTCACACTACCGCACAGCTCCTGCACTTAAGTCCAAACTTTCCTTTAACATCCTGAATGAAATAATAACTGTTACAAAAAGAAAAGAAAACTATTTTATAAATGTACGGTGAGATGGAATTTTTGAATGACGAATCTATCGAATGACGTGTTCGTAAGCTGAAGTTTTCTGATAATCAATTCTGTATTTAAAACCAAAAAGCTTCAACTTAAAGCTTCAGTTACCTCAACCCTTACAATTTCAGTATATAATATTGGTACATTGACTTATTCTTAGCTTGATAGGTAAAAAGGCCTTTTTTCGGTTGTAGTAGGTTTTGAGTTCAATTTCTGTCAAGTTTACTAATAAGATGTTTCATATTAGCGCATTGAACTTTCTTCAGTCTTTAAAGCTTAGCCTGAATTGTCAAGATACTGATTACTATGTATAATGTACACGATGTATAATGTATGTGTACTAAGACCATAAATATCAACAGCACATATTTCTTTGGTATGTCGAGCGTACCTTCCATTCTAAACAAAAAAAATGTTAGACAGTTTTACCACTTATATTATTTTAAAAGCTGTATCGATAAGATTCTTACGGGTTGACCCTGAGTCTCCGTGTGCTTAATAACATATAGCCACTATTTTAGGAGAGGCATACCCCGTATCATACCCCACTGACAAAAACTGCTTGAACCGTTGCTTGGCAATGCTTTTGCTTTTATTCTTAAGCACAGTTAATATATTTTTGTCTATAATGATTATTTCTTTATTAAGCCACATTTCACATGGTTCTTATTCAACGTTAACATCATGTTTTCAATTTTTTCACTTACGCGTGTTAGATATTAAAGAGCGTAATAATATTCAGAAAACAAGTATATCTCTTAAAATAAAACATATGCATCACGGCTGCACCTCATGTAAAAAAAAAACACATCGTAAACGTAATTCGAAAGATTTATTAAATCCATCCACTGTCTGTCAAATTTCCTGTTTATCTTTATGTTTATTTTAATTAATTTTTTGAAACAATCCGATTCAGAAGTAAGCTTCAGAAATAAGCTTCAGGAGTAAATCACAGAAATAAATGCAAGAATGAAAATATTTTTTATTATTGAAATAGAAGACGAGTAAGTGGTCTTACGCACTATTGCAATTAGGTTCACTAATTAATATTCTACAGAAAAAAATGTAATTAATAAACCTTTTCAAAAAACTAAGAAAGTTAGTTATTTGTACGTATCAACAAAAAAACTTCGTCATTTCGTATTCGTATCTTTCTCTTTTATTCCAGTCGTTCAAATAGCATTTGGATAGGTGGATAACAAAGTGTTGAAGATAGCACAAATTCTGTCCACATCGCTAGCAAAACTATATAAATACACTACAAAAATCTGAAAACATCTACATTGGTCTAAACCAAACATTATTCTAACTTATAAAAAAAGGAGACCCTAAAGATATTGGGAACTAAAGATCGATGAGTTTACTACCAAGTATACAGATGCTATTTTTCGCTATCATTAACACAGGAATCAGCCTTGCAATCGAAACAAAACAACCAGTAGGCGGTGTTCAGGAAAGGGTTCTCTACTAGATTATATCCATACCCTTAAGTTGATGATAGAGAAATATTGAGAACAACAGAGACCATTGTCTAGCATTTATTGACTACCAAAAGGTATTTGACATAGTAACACACGAAAACATAAGGGAAAGTTTGAGAGAATGAGGAATCAATAAAATCTATGTAGAGGTCATCAGAATCATATACAAAAACAACATGAGAAGAATAAAGCTAGAAACCCAGGGCTGAAACTTCCTCATCAAGAAAGGTGTAAGACAGGGCAACCTGCTGTCCCCAAAAATATTTATAACTATACTAGAAACTATCATCAACAAACTAATCTGGAGCAATCTAGGGATCAATATAGATGGTACCTTCCTGAATCATCTAAGATTCGCTGATGACATAGTAAAACCATGATAATACTAATAATACTAAAATACCGATAAAAGTTAATGAAAACCCACTAGAATACACAGAAAAATATATATACTTGGGAAAAACAATCAGATTTGATAGCAAAAACCACGAAATAGAAATAGATAACAAAGTCCAGCAAAGATGGAACAAATACTGGTGTCTAAAAGAAATTTTTAAAAGCGACATGACAATAAATACAAAAATTAGGGTCATGAATCTGTTACAGTGCGTAACATGTGGATGTCAGACGTGGACATTTACGACCAAAGCTATGCAAAAAATCATAACGTGCCGGCGAGGACTGGAGAGAAGCATGCTCAATATAAAGAAAAATAAGAGAATAAGACACACAAAAATAAGAAAAATTACAAAATCAATTTGAACTACGCACGAAAGCTGAAATGAAAATAGGCAGGCCACGTAACGAGTGTAAAAGACCATAGATGGACCATAATAGCGACTTGTGGAAAAGTCCACGAGGTATGACATACAGAGGCAGACCTCTGACACGATGGGAAGACGAAATGAAAACCGTTGGTGCAAACTAGAACCAAGTAGCACAAGACAGAGTCCAATAGGCATCTTTGGAAGAAACCTTAGAAATAAGTCTCTTATACAAATGTGATGCAAGGAATAAATGGCTATATTATTATTATTACATATGTCGTATACTCTTCACAATGTTACTTTACCTGCCTTTAATTTCCATAAGCTTTTCAATTTATGTCACGAATCCGAATAGGTATGTTGATGTATACAAAGCAAACATAATACCCGCAAAGCAAAAATAAAACCCCTATCATGGAATGTAAATTATATTTCCATATAGTTCGCATCAAAAACATTATCTTATATATTAGCATAACTTTTAATCAAAAAGATCTAAAGTCCAAAAACATCAGCACTATTCTATTCCAAATAGAAACAGAACTGTTTGTACTTCGCAAGTCGTTGCCAGAAGTTCCGTGCGGGGACGCGTCACCGCGAACGGCGCGAGCGCGAGTAGGCAGCTGGCTTAATTCGATTCGGTTCAGGCCTGTGCCGGCGCAAGGCGAGACAACGGCGTCCATCAAGAAGATTTAGTGTCAGCTCAGCGTTCCAAAGTAGATAGTGCCCAGTGCGACCGCCTCATTTCCTGCTTCCGCGGCCCTAGTAATTATAGCTTTAACGCCGCGTGTTCGGATACTTGAATTTGCGGCGTGTTCTTTGTACTTGTAGTAACAGCAACTTTCTGATCACCCTTTAATTGTATCGCATGGTATCATCGTTTTTTATAAAAACAATGTCCTTGTTTATTATTTGAGTAGAATGTATATAGAGAGATGTTTTCGACTTCGAATCGACACCGAAATGAATTCCTTTCGATTCGATTCGATTTTAGTACAGAATTTTAGGACAAAATAAATCACAAAACTTTAACTAAAATAATGGAATATACAATAATAACAATATTTTTTCTTATTGAAATGCAATACATGCAAATTCTCAATCTATAATTTTAGGTACATAGTCGAATTTTATATTTTCGACTTTTAACTAACTTAAATTTCATACTTAAATTTTAAGTACCCGAAACCAACTAGTTCACATGAAAAAACTGATGAATGTCAATGAACTAAGAGAGATATACAAAGATTGTACCACGTGGAAATCTATAGTCTCTCCTTACTCTTCTGAGAAATAGGCATGAGTCTATATTATTATGTTATAAATTCTAACTAAGAGAACGATACGAACACTTATCACAAGAATGTCTGAATTGAAAAATATTTTATATCTATAATAAGTAAAATATATAATATTTACTGGCTAAGAAAATGTAAAACACCATATACTAGCAACCAACAGAAGTCGAGGAAACTAAGAAAATAACAAACATATAAATAGTTATTGTGGATGGAGCTGCCTCTAACTCTGGCTGATCGAGATTTATCACGGCTTGCTTTCGTGTCTAATGAAGTTAGATCGCGTTCCTAGATCGTTCGGTACACGCAATAAATATTAATTCGACTTGTATCCCACGTATTTGGTTTTCCGATCAAGTTAGACAATCGATGGACTAGACTTTTATAACTCGAGAACTTGTGTCGATTGTTCTGTGTGTTTTAGAATAGACGTAGCATTTATTATAAGAACGCCCATGACTTCACATCAATAGGTGACCACAGCTTAAGTTATATGATCTATTGCAATCACAAAACTATTCATTTTTATAGTATGCATTTGATGTATAGCACGTAGGAAAAAATCATCATTTTATCCGGCATGATAAAACGTAATGTTGATATGAATTTATGGATTTACGATTTACGACCATATTTTGTTAATTGGAGGTCTTGATTGTGAATTTGTCTTTATAGGTAGATAGGTGGTCGTGCGAACTTTTCTTTAGACCTATTTGAAAGAAACTTTTCTTCCATATGTCATTTCCATATAACTTAAGCGATATAAGCAACGCACGCCAGGAAACCTCTTAAGAGACGTGTTTTTTCCGACTTCATCCACGTACATCACCATAGCCCAACAACAATATACCAATAAATTAACACACAAAAACCTTCCCTGTGAATTAGTTTCGCTATTAGTGAACACTGTACCGAAATCTAAATGTTATAATTTCTGTGATCAGCTTTCACTTTACTGCAGACATTCAAAAGCGGCGGTGATCAGCTTAATGTAGAACAATGATCGTTTTCCATTTAACTATAAAAAAAATTGAAATTTTTGTATTCCTAGAATATTTACTTATCTTTTCTATAAACATGTTACATATAGAAAAGTTAATTATACATCCACTGGATTTTCCATAGTCCAGCAAAGAAAATGTTAACATTTGCATAAAGAGGAATATATAGCAATATCCATGTTCCTTTAATTATTGTTTTAGATTTTTTAAAATTAAATGGCACAAATATACGTAATTATCACACAACTTTATCTCAATCAAGAGGATTTTGATTCACGCCGACTCTTGATTTTATTTCTTACCAATTCTATTCGTAATTCTGGACTAATTACAAATTCTGATCCTTATCCCATTCTCGCTTCGCTCTCTCCCGCTCGTCCTTTCAATTTAGATCTCCTTTATATCGCCTTCTCCTGCTTCTCTTCCTCCCCAAACAAACTAAACAACCTATGACTAAAAGAATAAAACAAAATAAGAGTAAAATATTTGTCGAATTATTAGAACATAAGCAGAAGATAAATAGGAAGCACCTAACATTTTATGGTAAAATGTGTGCTGTTGTATGTATATCTAATTTTATTACAATCGGTTAATCCTTTGTCTAGTTCTAAATGTATATACATATACAATATACAGTACCCTTCATATTCCATTTAACGATGAGTTAGTTCTATCAGTATGGTAAATTTTATGGAAATCGGTTATAGACTTTTTGAGTTATGAGAAAATATAAGTATGAACAGAGAATGACATAGACCGCCAGAAGTGCATTTTTTCATACGACGACGAATTTTATCAGAATAAAAAATTTGACTATGATGATTGGTATAATTGTTCTTCAATCATAAAGAAGAATAAACAACAAAAAAAATATCCTTGCCATAATTTAAGACATCTTTACATAAATTTTCATCAAATTCAGTTCAGTGGTTTACCTATAAAAACTTAGTAGACTTACATGAAATTACTATCGCGTTTATAATATTAGAATGGAAACTGAAATGATATCCGAATACTTCATTATTATCTTTAACAGTATATGGTGTATGGATATATATCATTAATGAAGCTTTTTTTATAAAAATATTTAATTAGAATTGAGAAAATTAAGAAAAACAATGAAGCAAGAGAGATATGCAAAGAGCATATCATGTGGAGATATGATCTGCCAATCCTTCTGGGAAATGGGCGTGAGTTTATATTACTCTTATTAATAAAAATTACAATAAAGCTTACATACAAATTTTATTGGTAAAAATTTGTTTTTTACATGTCTACAATTAAAAAATCCAAAAAAAGTTTGACCCTGTATGTTATTCCTGAAACTCCTTACTACTTTCGAATTAAAAGCGTTCAAAAATATACCTAACAGCAAATAATTGAACTCTTTGAGCTTAAAGGATTAATTTTAGTACATTTTGCAGCTCTCCGAGCTTTAAAATATACTTTTATTACATTTTCTATTTTAAAAATCTACTTTTATTTAAGTAAAATCTCTATTTTTTTTTTAATTTTTTCAACTACGATATCTATCGAACATATAGTTCGGTTTTGAATCACTTTACGGCATTCGTTTCATTTCATCAAAAAAATATGAGTACCGAGTACCAACAAGAATTTTACAAATTTTGAAATAATACTTTTTTTCGAATGTTTCGTAGTATCTCTCGAAGGAATCAATCGATATCGATGCAAATCACATTGATTGACGTTATTTTGTGAGAAAAAAATTAATAAAATTTTGGAATTTTCGGTAGAGTAATAAAAAAAGGCTCTAAAAGAGAATAATTTGAAAATATCTTTCTAACAAAGTAAACGATTTCGAGACATTTAATATCGATCGACTTTTTTTAAGGAGCATAAATAGATGGATTTTAAAATATATCGGTTGAGTAGTTTATAAAATACTGTAAAAAATACTTTAAGAATAATATTTTTCCAATCATATTTCTTGAACAAACCAAGCGATTCTTATGTAATTTGTGGAACACAACTGTTTATAACAAAAAAACTGATTAGAAAACGGTAGAACAGTTTAAAAAGTTATATCAAAAAAAAATTTTCCTACAACTTTATTTTTGAGTTACCTCGAAATCTTTTAAGCGGAATCAGTTCAACGTTTTAGGAAGTCATACTCAAGGGAACCACTTTCGAATATCGCAAACTACGTTTCTATCGGTTAATCCATTCAAAAGTTCTAACAGGTTTACACACACGCCGTTTTTCGTAAGATGTTTTTATGTCCATATGTAGACATCAAAAAACTGTCGATATAGATTCATAGGACCCTAAAACGTTAAGAGCTGACGTAAATCGATTCTCAAAAGCGGACCGAAAACAGTAACTCTCCAATTTATGATTTTTTTACAAATTTCATAGCGGGAAGCTAATACCCCTCTTTATACAATTACTCGGTCGAATACGGTTTACATGAAAATTTATCAAATTGTTTACCAAAAGAAACAGAGGAAATAGGTTTTCTATCTTTTTTTGTTAATTTAATAAGTATAAAGTGCAAATATAACTTTTATGTTCTCCGAGGTAGGTCTATTTTTGATTCACAGGTATTCTTGGATATTAGAACATCAAAGATGCTGAGTTAATCACAGAACGCTTCACCCCACGCCTCGTTCGATTAAGCTAATCGATCATCACTTAAAGCAGCCTAGATACGTAAGTGATTCCCCAGCGCCTACCTATTTGGTATTTAACGTTAAGGACGGGTTAATTTCGAATAGTATATGTGAAAAAATGTACATGAGCTTAAAACACATTTTAATAATAGATCGTAGATTAAATCATTATTCCTTTTTCTAATTTTATTCAACAATACAATTTTGTTTAAAATTTGTGCCTGTAATTTTAGACAAGTTCACCAAAATAGTTATTTATGCTAGTTTCATTCAAAATTACTTGAATTCAAAACGTTCTTCATAATCATTGAATCTGTTTCATGTATTTGTAAAAAAGATTATAACATTGCGTTTTGCACAGCAGGTCGGAGGACTGGAATAGAATAGAATATGTATCTTCCCCATCTTCTTTATTTCCACCCATGGATGTGTGTTTGCTTCAAGTCAGATGATCCTAACTCCTGTGCTAACTACAGACACATTTATGCATTCGGAGGTTTGTGATGCTGCTAGGTGGCGAATGTCAACCCCTAGATAATAAGCCTTGCAAAACGGCTTCACACTGTAAGCAGGAGAAGCTTGGACGAATGCCATAGAAATTAAGAACCCAAATGCCGATTTACTCAAAAAGAAATATAATTCTTCTAAATTCTATAAAAAACGCAATGGACTCGTCGAATTCCTAGTACACTGGCAGAATTGGTGAAAGATTGGCGCGCTACTTCTCGGTATCCCATTTTATCTGTACTTTCTATCAATCGTCGTTTCCGCTCCATCGCAAGAGGGATGATTTGATGGCTCCCACTGCAAAAGATGAATCCGAGAAAGAAAGTTGATGGACACTCTTTTTAAGTCAATTTCTAGTCTGGATGATGGAAACATAAAACCACAGCTGATTAAGGGATATTAATACGGGTATTCGATTTACACAAAATTTTTTTCGTAGTTCTTGAATAACCACAAATGAAGCTCTCCTCGTGGAATACCTCTAATTGTGCATAAAATACAGCGCTGATTTTTCGAGGAGCCTGTTCCGTCACTAATAACACTCTTTCGACACTAAGAAAGGTGAACGCACAGATTTATCGCAATGACCTTCTTGTTTTACAATATAATGAAATCCATTATATTATTAAACGCCAGCACTGTTTCCTAGTATATCTTCAGAACATAGACATTTAATGAAATCTCGATTTATCGAAAATCGGAATACAAACAATAAATATCCCTCTAATTAAAAGAAAGTTTTCAATTTTCTTCTCAGGAAGTTAATAAAAATTGTCGGAAGTTATGTTGTATTACAAAATATAATGTTTCATATCATGCCACAAAGTTCATTTTGTTATAAAATTTAGAGTTAAAAATTCCAAAAGTCTGTAGAGCAAGGTAACTTCGTATTATTTGTTATTATTTTAATTGTATATCACATTATCGCAAATGCATGTTTTTAAAAAAGTAATTAAAATAGTGATGGGCATCATATGTAATGAACGACATTACTTATATATATTAAACAATTTCAAATACGAATTGAATGTAATGACGAATTCATTTCTTTGCATTTGAAAAAGATATTGCTGTGTATCCATATAACATTAACCCAAAAACTAATAATCATTGAAAAACTGTTACTGCATTTTAACCTTAAATTTATGCCCTTCCAACCGCTAATAACAAAATACTTCTTTGAAAAATGATTGTTCCAAAAAGTTTGAAAATGGTAAATTATATTACTAACGATCTTAAAAATCTGCATTGTAAATCAAAGGTTTTCTCTAAGAAATCGTTTTCATTGAATAAAGATAACAAAAATTTACAAAAAAATATACTTCATCGGCATCATCATCATCGCTCAACCTTCAGAAAGTCGCAAAGACGAAAGGGACAAGTCCCGATACACCGAAGAGAGAGTAATGATAGGGGGGGAGTGCAGGGACTAACTTGGATGAGGAGCGCCGGGAATGTAGAGCCAGCCGGTATTCGTGCAACCTTTAGCCAGAAATTGGATTCGGGGTGGGTAATACATACTATAATGTGTCAAAAATATAGTGAGAAAGGGTAAATTTCTTCCGTTTGTCTTCTGTTTTCCGTTTTCTTCGGTTGGTGCAGGGATTTCAGTGTTTGCTTTTGAAAGTTCTAGTGGTTCATCCTCAATCTCATAGTTTTTCATCCGCAATCTCTTAGTTTCTTCATTTCTCTTTGCTAATGTGCCATGTTTCCCTTTGTTTCCTGTTGTGATAAGTCACATGTAATCTAAGATATTTTTTTTGCATAAATTTGTTTCCTCAATTAATCTTTCATACGTTGGTAGAGTTCGTCCACAGCCTTCTTAATCCCTAATTTGCTTTGTTGTTCTTGGTTCCTGTTGTGGTAACGTGTATATATATACACATACATATATATATAAGAATTCTAAAATAAATTTGTTTCTCCGGTTAATCTTTTATTATTCATTTTCTTCATTTAGTGCAGACCTTTCAGATCCGGAAGGTAGTACAGTTTGTCCGCAACCTTTTTCATTTCTGTTTTGTTCCGAGCTAATATGGCCCATCCTTCTGGTTCCTATTGTGATAACTTAAGTCTTGTCGAAACGAGTCTTTCCATGTATAAATAAGGCGTCCAGTTTTTCTCTTTGTTCTAATTTATTTTAGAACAGAGTATATTTTAGAGCAGAGAACCCAACCCCACATACTTGGTTGATCTTTTGTTAAAAGATGACCATAGTTTTAAAATGGTAAATTATAATTACTAGTAATCTTAAAAATTTGCATTGTGTATAAATGTTTTTTTCTTTAGAAATTCGGTTTCATTTAATAAAGATAATTTAATTTTAAAAAATAATATACTTCAAAGATTATTTGTTGAATAAGTTAACTATTTTTGAAATTGGTGCCACCTATTTCTTAATGTAACACTGAATTCACAAATCTGGCTACGGGCCAGGCAATGAAACCAAGGCACCCATCGGTTTTTCTTTCTACAGATTTTTAAGTGAAATATAATGAAGTAATACGCTGTACGTTGTCAATTTTTTGTTTCTATGACACAATATTTTAGGCATAACACATGTGGATATTCTTATCATATAGGTATATTCCTATCATAAATTAAAATATTATTCTTTAGAACTAAATCTGTAATTTTTTATGCATTATTGCGCAATAAAATTAGCTTTGGATCGAGCCACCAAAACTCTCACTCACTAGTCGAAATGCAACAGCGAAAATTGTTACTTCACGTCTGTAGTATGTAGTCATAGTATAGTATAGTCTAACATAGTCCAATCGGCCCATTTTTCTATTTACTAATTGTGTCGTCATATACAACAAGCGATAAGTGACCTACCACTAAGTCGGTGTGGATTTAGTAGAAGGTCACTCACCCTCGACACAGAAAATTGGATATCAATCCAAGGTTTTATGTTAGAATCGAGTGACCTCAAGATAATCGAGCATGCACTCATGGGTTTCTTGAAAAACTCAAATGCATTTGTTTATATCTTTACCGATACAAATTTCTTAATGTGGTAGAGCCACACTGTGGATAATTTGGCTGCAGCCCAAAAACGGGCCGACTGGACCAATGAAATAGTGCTGTTTGGAAGTGTTACTTCTGTTACTTCACGTATTGTAATACATAAAGTAACAGCTTCTGCTGTCACGTTTCGTTTAGGAAGTAAAAGTTCCTACAACTCATTCCCCCTTCTATCAACCCAACCTCTTTTCATTAGATATCCTATTCCCTCCCAAGAGGCCAGTAACACACCGGTGGCTCCCTAGGGTTGCAAGTGTCCTTGGGCGGAGGTGACCATCTGCTCTCTGATGGTTCGCCTGCTCATTTCCCTTCGAATATGCTGTAAAAAAATTTAGAAAGTACATGAAAAATTACACCTGTGCCGAGTAGCATCCGCATATGGTGATAGACTCACACACTGCATGTCACGTACACCAAATCTCATATATTTAATTGTCTCAGGTTTTAACCGTGCAACTGCTGGGGATCACCTTCACACGATCTTTGTTATTTCGTGACCTTTGTTGGGGTCTAGTTAATATTTATATACAATAGGTATACCGCATTTATGGAAAACAACAGATCAACAGATACTCATGGACTGTAAACTGATGTAATGATTTAAATGTGTTGCAAAAGCGCAAAAAGTTACTTATATTTTATTTTTATTTAATTACTACATCGAAATTTCAGAATATTAGATTTATCTGTTCAATATTAATTTTTGCTGCGTAAGTTCTTAGTCTATTTCAAATATTTTCTATTCCAATCTACATGAAACCCTTCATTCAAGCACTCTCTACAACAATTTTAACAAAATATTAGGTATACAATCATAATTGTTTCAAACTAAAATTAAATCCCAAACCATTTAAAAAGAACGCCTCATTCAATCTGGAAAATCCACAATGTGTCGACGGAAAGAGAATATTTCTATTGGAATCTGTTCAAGGGAACTTCGCTAACGATTTCGTAAAAAGGAATTGGCGAAACACGAAAGCGACAACAGACAGTATCTTCGGAATGTTATCTGTCGCTGTTCTTTTAACGTCTCATACAATGTCGACGTAAAACGAAAAATCTTTGTCTTATGTCGTAATGAATCACAGGAAAAGAAATGATAAAAAAAAAAAAAAAACGTATCCATATTCTATAAGAACACTCTCGTAAACTCGCTGGTCATGCTTACAAATACATTCGGTGATACTATCTCAATTTGACTGTACTGAAAAAATAAAAAATATAACATTTTTTTTTGTACTCATTCTTTAATACAAATATACTTTAATTTAAACTCCAGAGATTAAGTTGCTTAAACTTAAAATAATTGACATAAAAAGCCAAAAAGCTTGCCTCACCTGCACCCTAATGGAATGCACAGCAAAGGAGCACTCCGAAGGCTTACGACACTGTCGAAATTATGTTTGCTGGGGAACAAGTAATAAAATTAATTTCCAAATAAATACAGACAACAGACATCTCGTGAGTTAATTAAACGCCCTTGCAAACATTTTCACCGGCCATTACTGTTTTATTAAATTGTTCGAAGGATGCTTTAAGCGCCGTTACAAGCCCGCTTTATGAGTTGTATCGCTGCGCAAACACGACTTAATAACTGCTACGTGACACGCTCATTTCAATACCTCCATATAGCAATTTTATATATATATATATATATATATATATATATATATATATATATATATATATATATATATACTCACATGACATAAAAACTTCACGCCCTTTTGTATATTATAGTTATGTGTTAATTATTAATTAAATGTTGTATCTGTATTTTTTTGTGACTACCGTTTAAGACATCTACGATTATGTAATATTTAACTGTGACACTGTTGGGAGTGTACCTTAAAGCAAAAACATACGACAATAACGCTAAATAATTGTATAATTCCATTGCGAATAAAAGCTTAAAAATATTGAAATATTACATATGTGTCCCACAATCTTTACTTTTGGAACATAAAATTGATATTGATGTGAAAATTTAATAGTCCTCAACTTAGTTCTAATGCGGATCAATTAATTCAACTTACAGTTAATATTAAATTTGATTCTAATCAGAACTTATTTGATAAAGGAAAGATAAAAACCGCAGTTTCCAACTTGAATATTGCCTTTAAAACTTTGTAGCAAATTCACTACATAAACACACTAGGAAGAGCTTGAACTCGTTATTTTTGTGGGAATAGGTACTAAAAACATTTCCATTATGCAACCAATTTTCCCACTTGCATATAAACTAGTTTTTGTCTGCGGCTCCGTCTGTGTGAATATGGAGTGAATTTCTTCACCTTGTATATCGACTCATCATCTAATCCCCATCGCAAACTCATTCTGATCCCGGTCCCACTGTCGTTGACCATTTCTCTAACTCTCGGTCCAAAATTAATCGCGCTCTCAATTCTGATTCCGGACTACTCCACCTTCCGATTTCAGTCACACACTTAACTTTCATTTTAGTCCCACACACGATTTCTACCTTATTCGCGTTTTCGATTTCTTTCCCTCCCTGTTTCCCGTCCCGCTTGCGCTTTTGTTTCCGCTACCGGTCACAGTCCCGATTTGTACGAATGCTAATGGGGCAAATGTTAGTATCAGAATGAAGTAATCAAAACGGCGTTACTTAGGAATAATGTAGCTTTTTATGAGTGTAAGAATTTTTGTAATCTGTATTATTACAAATATGCTAATGAAGGCAAAGCGACATTTTAATAGTCTTCTTTACTCGGGGAGGTTCTTATTAGTGAAGAAATTTTAGAATTAGTTTAGCAGCTTGTCTCAACAACGCAAACACGCAGACAAAACAAATACGAGAACAAATATTGATTTTTTTTACCATACACCTTTCCATTCACACATACAACATATCGCCAGTTTCATAAAAATCCAATGGATGGCTCAGGCAGCAAAGAAAAAGAACAAAATAGTAACTCTTTGAAGATCCCTTTTCGAACATTAGTCCAAACAAACAAACGGATACACTCTTTAACAACATTTTATCATTTGTGCAATCAGATGTTCTTATTTTGTACAAATTTTCATCGGGATCAGCTAAATTGTTCTTGAATTAAAAAAAAAATATACAGGCCAACAGACAAACATGAATTTTAAAAATATTAAAATTGGGGTCAAGGAGTCATAAAACGAGTACCTATCACAAACTTTGATAAAAAACTTGATGTACAGACAAACACCACAGATTTATATAATAATATACCTTATGACGCGATAACATTTTACACAAATTCAATGATAACACGCTCAGTACCCATTAAAAATTGTGAATTTTAATACCCTTTTAAAACATTATTTTTCGCAAATCATAAAAAAATGAAAAATTGTGGTGTTTGAAAATGCACAGGTACTACGATTTTAAGTTATAAAGATTAAACAAATAATTTGATTCTATAAATGAAATACTTAACTTTAATAAACTATTAAATCAGAGGCTCACACTAATCGATGAATGCCTACACGTGTAAAACAATAGGATTTCGCGTATAGAGACTTCAAGCGGCGGGAAAGGTCGTAACAAAAATATTTCAATATCCTTTATTGAAAAGTTTTGTTGCGGCTCTCGTGCGTAATGCCGAAAGGCCTCCGGGCGAGGGCGCGGGCGCCGGCGCTAGTGTGGGAGCTGTACAAAATGTTTTCAATACTGAAAATACTATCGCTTAAATAAACGTTCGTCGGTAAACAAAATAAGCTTAAGTCAGATTTAAGTAAGCAGAGGATAAGCTCGTGTCGATATATTTCCGAATGTAAGAAAACATATTAAGTTTTCTTACACTCGGAAATTACGCGCCAATATGTAAGCTTACTAAGTCCTATTTATTCCATATTTTTCATTTTATTTACTTCTGCTTTTCCTTTTTTGCTGTTTCATCATTATGTTTTTGCTTCTATATATTACATCCTACACGAAGCCCGACTTTTAAACGGGTTAGTTTTTATGATTTTATTAAGAAAAAACCTAATGCTACATACAAAAAAGTGGCTGAACTGTGGTATGGTTGGTGGCATATTGAATAAGAGCCCCTGTGAGTTAATAATGGATGAGTGATGGAGGTCAGTGACGCAAAAGAGATATGTAAATATCACATTATGAGTAGATCTGTAGTATCTGTGTAATCTTATAAGAAACGGGCATGACCTTATAAAAAGCGGATGAAAATATTTTTCGTAATCACTATCAAGTTATGCGTATAATATAAACTGAAATTGGTTCAGGAAACCACGCTACCATACAGAAAGCAATACGGTAAATACACGCAGTATTATTTTTAAAATGCAATATGAAACTAGAAAAAATAGATTACTCAAAAATTTATCTAATCATTATTAATATATGATATTATCAATTTCTGCATTATTTAAAAACTCTATACTTGAAAGCACTTTAAAATTTTAAACTTAAAATCAAATAAAATCCTCAATTTTTGCAAAATATAAGCAAAAGGCAGTCGCGCTGGCAGGCTTGTTTGGGGCGCTCAATAAAGCAGTCTCAAAATAAAATGTAGCGAGTATTCTCCGAGTCGCGACAAGACCGAGACATTATGTAGGTAGATAGATGCACCTAACATATATGCGACAAACAACGTGCACGCTACAAGGATTCACGAAATATAAACGCCATTTTGTTACGTCGTATTATAAAAATGGAAAAGTGGGGAAAGGAAAACTTTTCCTTTGTCAGTAAATACATTTTTAGTTTTCAGTTTAAAATTAATTCCTTATTAATGAATACCTTTCATAACACAATACAGAGAGTGTTGGCCGAGTGGTCAAAAGGGTTGCTTTCGAATTAAAAAGGACTGGGTTCAAATGTACTTAGACGACGGACGAATGGAGTGACGAGTCTCTAAGTAACGTCTAATCAAATAAATCGTCGGCCTAGACGCTGTTACCGTATCGGTCGCAATGATCTTTAGGAGTCGTTAATCCGCAGGGACAGTGTAGGAGCTTTAAGGTCATATAAAACAAAAACATCTTGGAAGGTTATGCTTCAGCAGCAGAGTAGTAAAAATAGTAATTCAGCAAATAATGAAGTATTAATCATTATATCAGATTTGCTAAACTACAAACTATGAGTAGGTAACAGTGAAGTTTTACATATAAGATGCTTGTGGGAGCTGTGCTCGTAGACGATGTGTATTCGTTGCGACAAACTTAAGATATTACAATAGTCGCCGACAGTCGAATTTATCACAATCTTTTACGTCAAATGTGGTTAACGCAGGGATCTTATTTTCGGTGGAAGATTGTATCACTTGATACGTCTAGAATTTTTCTTCATCGTCTACAATATTGTTTGTAATATTACTGAGAAGAATTTATCATTAGATATCTGTCTGTTTAGAAATTATTATATTATTATTAACATAAATTCTTATCATTTTAAAATTACGTAAATACCCGTTTGCCTAAAATAAGTAATACACTTCATATAGATGTTCTGTAATATTTTAACTTTATTTTGTTCTCATTTTCTTTTACATGAAAAATATCCATGGATACCTGGAACATAGGCACGAACAGCCTAATTATGTCAGACTCCTATCGATGGAAAGCTCACGATATATTCCTCGTAATCTTGCGCTGGGACCTTGGACACGCTCGCGTATTCTGCCTACCATGGCTGTGATGGTCTCGCTCTATTACAGAAAGTCGCTCTTCTTGTAGTCATGCACATCCGACGGCTAAAGACGCAGTTGCAAGGAACTGTTCTCACACTGTCGTCGTCCACGACTATGCTTTCTTCACAGAAGTTACCGCTTTTGGCAACGCTTCACTACTACCTATTTTTGTACTATGATCGGCAGCGAAAGGTAACTCCCTCTACGCAATTAAGGCCGTGCACTGCGCTGTCTAGACAGAGCGTGCTTCTAGCGCGTTGTCGAGACGTCTGTCCGACTCACGGTTTTTAATTCAAATTTCTAAATTTCTTTTGTTCTCATATGCATCAAATTTTAACGGCTTAATATCTTTACCAAAACCTGTTGCTAAACGTAGCTTTATCACAAAGTTACTTGTACAGTTACTTGGACCCGAAGGTCCAACTCCTCTTTTTTTTTTGGTTTTTTTATGAATAAATCTCTAAAAATATTACTCAGTCACATCAGAGCTAATTTTTCTTGTATTTATAAAGTCGTTCAAGGAAAAACTGTATTTAACAAAAAAAGTAATTATTCTTATTGTACCATTTCACAATAAACAAATTGATCTAGATCAATTGTCTAGACAATGACTTTGATAAAATCGGATTAACTTTAACAAACTTCATTAGTATATCATCTGAAAATATATCATACAGCTAATACTTTATATATTTCATTAAGAAGTACACCAAAGAAAAACTACAAATGTAAGCTCACTATTAATACACGGGCACAGCGTGTACGACAATGGCATGCCCTAAATTTGATTTCTTTGGCCTGTTCTTCTAGATATACCCAATTTATGTAATTAAGGTTACAATTCCCTGGATTACCAGTCTGCTTGCTTCGTAAATGGTTCACAAATGTAATTTTTTATCAATCTATAGTTGCTTAACACGAGGCTGACTTTAGTATTCAGAAATTCTTTTAGCGAAATTTCTCATTCACCGAAATATATATAACTAGTTTTATTTGCTTTTTTATCACTTTTATTACTGCGTCTTGTATATGCATAATTATCAAGCATGTATATATCATAATAATTTTATTGTTATTGAAAGAAATATGGTATTACGATAATAAATAATATTATAATGTGTTCATAAAATATTATCAAAATAGAATCAAAAAAAAAATTAATGGATTTTTTCTTATTTAGTAAGCATCATTATTACATTATACGGCTGACAGAGCTTTGTCAACAATGCTTCATTTAAAATGTTTCGTGTTTAAATTCAGAATCACTAATACGCTATATTATAAAGAGGATTTTAAATCGAAAATAAATTAAAACAGAATTTATAGTAATAAAATAAATTTAAAATATCGTTAAAAATACTAATTTAATCGCAATTGTTTTGTTTTCTTATAAGTTAATGAATAAATTTGTCTAATTACTTGCAATGGTATCTCTCGAGTCTAGAATTATCACATTGCATAATGGAACCTCAAGTTTCTCATGATGATTAAGCTGAAATGATGGACGGTATAGTTTTTCACATAATTTAATAGTAAAAAGGATAATTAACATTATTTTCCTAAAGTTTTTGTTTATTTTTTTAATCCTAATAACGGATTCAGAAATAAGTTCGATTCAATACACTACATATTTTTAGAAATACAACATACCCAGTGGACATTAGTGTAGATACAAAACAAGAAATATCTCGCGGTGCTATTTAGTGATCTTTGTAATACTAACACACAGGCTGGAGTTTCAGTATAATCGGATTAAAGAGAAAGCATTGGCATCTCGCCAGGGCTTCGGTACTCAATAACTTTATCAATCGAACAGTCGGGAACCTGAGACCGACCCTTTAATCCGCTATGAAAATAACGAACTAGAGGGCGTTCGCTGTTAATCTTCCAGCGACGGACGCTGCGTACGTTTTAACTTACCGAACAGGCAGCGAAACAAAGATACCGTGTCGTAAGTTTACAACGATATAGCAATAGTATGATATAAGAGCGACGTCGGCCGAGTGAACGGCTCGTTGCCTTCTAATCAAGTGTTAACGGATTCTAACTCTTATGACCGTCGCATTGAACAACATTCTTTAATTCAAAATCAAATTAAATTCCTCGCTTTGTGCCTAGGCCAGCACGTTAAGTCGACGGTCGCAATGTCTCAATGATGACGCAACAACGTCTGTGTCCTTAGTGACCTTTAACTTGATATGGTAGCTATCGCGGAAAGGTTAAGATCCAAACTCCAACCTAAAAGTGAAATTATTACGAGAGGCCTTGCAATGAGATGATAAATACTTACGTCAAAAGTTACAAATTGAGTATTTTATATAGAATATTTTAAAAAAGGAAAAATGCTATTTTTCTGTTTATAAACAAAATTTATATATTACAAAAAAAATTGTTGTGATAATTTTTTTCCGAATGTCAATAATGAACGCATCAAATTATTAAAAAAAAAATGATTTCTATTATCAATATAGCGTTGTCAAAGCTTACGTTAAATACCCATAATTATGGTGATGATATATATATACATTACGTAAACTAAAACAAAAAGTTGGCATAAGCCATTCATCGAAGGTTAAAAGTAATAAGTAAATTTTTCCTTTGATGCAATCAAAGATATGTCCTCGATTATATTGTTTCACAATCAAATTGAACTCCTGAATATTTAGTAGTTTTCTTAATTCTAGTACGTTGTAATTTCATTTTTTTAAATATCCACTGCTGAGCTTAAACAGTCCAACCAAGTTTTTACAACGATGAGTCAAAAGCCATTTAGAGAACGGTGGCTCGAGTCATGTGTCTAGTAGTTGACACACCTACAGAACCATCTAGCGGGACGACATTCAGTTTATGGCTGATATTCGAGAACCTTTCTTCTCCGATGATACACTCGATTCTTCGAGCCATACGGCCTGCACTCTGCTAGTTAAACTTACTAATCGTATGGACTACGTCGGTTATTCCGGTTCTTTTAGGGATTTTCTCGTTCCGAATTTGATTCCATAACTTTAGTGATTCCGAAATTTTTAATGAAGCCAACAAGTAAAAGAGCATTGGACATCAGTAAACCATCGTGAGCCACACGTACTATTCAAACACTTTATATTTAAGCAATTTAAATACAAATGTGATTTGAAAGCCCCGACTAGTTTTTCAAGCGCTGCCAATCCAAAACGATTTTGCGTCTAACATGTACATTGAAGTGCTATCAACTTAATTATCACGGAAGTGAGTACGAAATGAAAATTAACACAATTCTTGCCTTACTCTTGTTTATTTTTGTTTTATACCCACTTTAAAAACTACTTAGGTTCCTGACGTGACTCGATGCTTTGGTTTGATTCTCGAACTGAGTTTAAAATTAGAGTCGAGTAGAGACAATCGCACACTAATACTCCACATAATTATAATAAGCATACCGGCTTTTTGTGCTTTTCGGTCTATTGCGTAATCTTCCGGAACGTGCGGATGTTAATTTAAATTCTAAAGCTTTTTTTAGAAACCAGCTTGTTCGAAGGGAAGTCTACGATCCTGTCTGCAAGATGAGTGGTGAAAACCTCGAAAACAAATAACTCTTAGTTCTCCACCGATGCGTAGACCTATAAATATGTCAAGAATCGGAGTAAAAACTAACCGCTGTTCTCATCGACTACGTTTTAATCTGCTTTGCAGACAGAAAATGCAAAAAATAATGTTAGAGGACAAAAAAAAAATGGGATTATCGGCAAACAAACAAAAGCGGTTCCGGAGGCCCCGCGGGGCGCGGCGGGCCCGACGTGAAGTTTTGATTCATTACGCGCCGCGTCCTGCGGCGTCAGCGCCACCCGAATGCGCTAGTTGCCTAATGGGCCGACATCGCTCTCAAGTTTTCTCATTCCGGTGCGAGCCTTTTCCCATTTCGCTCCCTCGCGTACTTTATAGGTCATACGCCGTTAAACGTTATTTTTCCTAATGCGAGAAGGGAAATAGACATTATCGATATTTGTTCGCTCCATGTTTTATGCCGTAGGTTATCACATCCTTCAAATTAAGCCGACAGTTGATTGTGTTTACAGAAGCTAGAACGTTCGTGGGACCGACGACCGCTGTGGAAGAAAGGTTCTTCAATTTCGGCCACGAGGCGGACATCGAAATATCCGACGTCAGAAATAATACAGGTGTCGTGTATTAGCCAACATACCATTTTGAAAAATAATACCTAAAAAATACATTATGTAAATAAAACTGAAAAACAATTTTTTTTTTTTCACCCCTTTCATTATATACACCATAATTGGATGAGTACTTAAAAACGCGATAAAAGTTTTTTAATAAGCTTTCCTCGTGTATATTTTACAATGTGTTGGTTTCAAAATTTGTCAATTTTGCAAATCTTCTTTGAAGTTTTGAAAATTACGTGTTTCAAAAACCTAAAAAATATCGGACATATCACAATAATAGAGCTTTACAAATAAATCTAAGGAAAAGTAATTCTTAATAAAACTGTTTATATCTTTTGTCAATCCATAATTTTAGTTTTGAATTGTAACAATCTAATCATCGACCCATATGAGATCGCGTATGCATTTTAGTACAATAGGTATCTACAATTGAAACGGCGATACTGATATTACTTAGTAATAAATATTTTAAATTTATAAGGAATGGACGATATCTGATTAAAACTAGTTCAATCGCAAAACTTCCTTTCATTTTATTGGTTGACAACATCCTGTATGTAGGGAGTCCGAATCTCACCTTGTCCAATTTTCATATTCTTTACTTGTCTTCTAAAATATAATACATCTTAGGAAATATAGGACTACAGACTGCACATCATATCATCACCATCATCATCATTCACCCAAGTTTCAGCCAGCCATAATAACTGAAAGGAACAAGGCCCGATACACCGGTAGGAACGTAATTATAAAAGGGGGTGTAGGTGCTATCTAGTCTGGGCTAGGAGTAACGGGAGCTTTCCTCGACCTTACTAGGAGTAAGGTCGAGGAAAGTTTTTTCGTATTTTATATACAAATTCAAGATAATTTTTCATCAAATTTTATTTACACACACACACACATATATATATGTAAATAAAATTTGATGAAAAATTTTATATAAATATATGCCATTTTCTTCAAAAATTTGTTCGCATATTGTAGGTAGTGATACAATCTCTTTGCTGTAGAAATTATGGGACTTCTGATCCATAAACGGCAACAATTATTTTTGACAGTTCTCTCTTGGTGTTAACCTAATACTACCTAAAAAAATCTGAATACACCGAAACACGTGAAAATAAGAGGGTCAAGGCTATATGGTGAATGCATTCACACTTTCTAACCAAACTCTCTCAATATTTGCTGAGTGCCTAAAGATGTGTGTGGTCTGGGGTTATCATGATGAAAAACCACATCCTTTCTATTAATCAATACCGACCGTTTTTCCTCTATTTCTTAAATGCATCTTATCACTGTTGACAGTAGATCCGAAATTATGATTTCGCCCTACGGTAAAATTTCATAACGAACAATGCCCTTCCAATCCTACCGTACATATAAAATCTACTTATTGCGAGTTAATCCGGGTTTCACTTTAAACTGTGGAGCTTTCTTATCTTTTAACCATGACCCTTTTCGTACGTTCGTGTCGAAGGTAACCCATTTTTCATTATCAGTGATCAATCTTTTCAAAAACGGTTCGTTTTCGTTACCATTCATTAGAAAATCGCAAATGGTTATACACGATTCATTAGATTTCTTTTAGTGAGTTTGTGTGGGGACTCTAGTATCGAACTTTTTTGTATATCCAGTTTTTTCAAATGGGTTAAAACTGTTTTGTGGCTAATCCCTAGTTCTTCAGCTATGTCGTAAAAACTTATATGCTGATCTTGCTCTACTTTTTCCAAAATGGCATCGACTTTATTCGTAACCGTTTGACCAGAGCAAGATTGATTTTTGACATCAAAATTATAGGACTGAAAACTCTTAACCCGGGTTTGTGCTACTTTTTTTAACACTGTACTAGGTTCAGAAACGCCACAAATATTTCTCGCGACTTATGTCAAATTTTTCCCTTTTTTGTAAATAAAACTACAAAATGTACGAATTTCTACGTTAGAAAAGTGGCGTGACACCATTTTTACTTTTGAATTTGCTTGTTTTAAAATGTCGTCTATTTAATGCTATCAAAACTAGTCAGATGCAAACAGCAAAACTAAAGAGATTTTGCTGTAACTTTTTACTTAAAAAATATGAGAAAACTTTTTCCCCGGCCTAATAGATATTATAGTCTGTCAACCACTATAGAAGGATTGGTTAAGTTTCTTCCGTTTATTTTCCATTCTTCATTTGATTTGCTTGGTGCAGGCTTTTAATGCCCGTTTCTCGGAGTTGGAAAAGTTTATCCGAAGCCTTTTTAATCTCGCAATTATTCTGTTTTGAAATATAGTCCATTCTTATTGACTCTTGTTGTAATAGTCTGTATCTTGTCTAAGCGAGTCTCTCAAATACGAATATAAACAGATTTCTGTTGCAGTAGATTTTAAAACAAAATCAAATGGACGGTGTCGATCTATTCTTAAAAGAATTCCTTTTTTTGTAATTTCTTTCTTTGGTTGATCTTTAGTCGGAATTTTTTCATTAACGCAAACTTTCGATGTCCCAAGTTTGTAGGAGGGCACCTCTTAACAAAGGTATAATAAAAGCCTCCCAAAACAAATAAACTAAAAGAGGTAAAATGCTTGTATAAAGACGACATGAACATTTAAACACAAATGAAATGAGTGTGCTAAATTGCTTTATTATTATTTTATTGACAACTTTACTGCTACAGCAGGTTTACGATCTTTAAATGTCTAAAGTAAAACAAGCATACTACATACACATATTTACATTTATGTCGGAAATATGTTACAAAATATAACATATGTTTAGCTGCACTTATATAAACAAATCGTTTCTAGAATTCACTACAATGACTTGATTACTTTATGTTTCTTAAAACTTTATGAAATTAATGGTTGCACGATATCCGTAATGTAAAGATTGTTTCAGATTTTGGAATCGAATATCAAAAATAAAGCCTTGCCTAAATATGAAAAAAGTGAACTAATTGACTCTTTATGCGTGCGTCGGAGCTGACACACACACAACTTTTTTGGCTTGACATTTTGCATAGGACTTTCTTTTACAATATGTGACGGACCGGGTGCACACGAATGGAACGCTTAACGGCCCGTTTTTTGATGTTTGCTGAGCGGATGACTATTTGCAAGAGCGGCGCCTCGCCAACTTAGGTCGTTGATGATACCTCTGAACACTAGGCGCAGAGTTTTGCCACCGATATACCCACACGTATGCGATATACTATAGCAGACGGTAGACTGTACTGCAAGGAAGACAGTACTGTAATGTTGTACAGTGCAGTGCAGGATTTAATGCAGTTTTTTTCCTTCTTGCGACGAGGAGTAGGTGAAAAAGCATAGCGCACACTCGCGCGCCTATGCACGTGGGTAATGTGGGACTGAAACCCACTAAAAAGTGCGCTTGAAGTAATGATTTAAAGAAATAACGACAGCTACGTCGGACGCGGGCGGACCGTATGTGGGGGTGCCGACGACGCGTGACTTCGCTATGGACGATTCCTTAATGGAATCATCTCGGCATATGAAGTAAATGGGTACCGGCACGAGTCGAAGCCATTTTATTTTCAGACACAGTAGCATCCCGGTGTGGGATGGACGTACCGGGATCTTAAAAGCTGAGAAATCTAAACTTATTTACTAATCAATTTTAGTTTTGTTTATAGGTATCTATTAGCCTTTCAACCTCGAATGTGAGAGCGTCGGGCGGATTTGTGAGGGCATTCTGTGGCCTGTGGATGAAATGGTACGGTGGCAGTGCTTTGTAAGAAACCACTGCTGAGAGAAGTGTTATGGGATGCGATTCCGCAATAGAGAAGAACCGCTCGGATGTGTCCTTCATGCATTTGGATATCGTTTGGAAGTTCTAAGTGGACTGAATTTCTAACACACCAGTGTGCAGCCGCTTGTTACGTAGAGAAAGTTTTCTTCATCTACCCAGCATGCCGTTGAGGCGTGCTAGGTAGAATATGACTGTTTTCCTACTACACCTAATATGATCTCGGAAATAGAGGGTCCTACAGAGCGTGATGCCTAAGTATTTGTAAGTATGCTGCCATTGAATGAGTGCATTGTGGATGCAAAGGGAGGGGAAACCGTAGTCGATCATAAGTGTGCTCCTACCTTTGCTATGTTTGAAGTAGATTACAGCTAACTACACTGGATTCACCTCTTTTCTCCAGGTTTGGAACCACCGAGTCGAGTCAGCTCATCGATGGCCCTCTGGAGTTGAGAGTATATGCCATGAACCGTTTTACCGCGCATATACCTTATGCGCGGTATCATCCGCGAATAATTCGAGTTGGATGGCTAACTTCATCATGGTATATTATTAGTGTACGCAGAGTACAAAAGAAGGAAGAGAGTGGAACCTTGACGTACTCCCGCTCTGATGAGTCTTCTTGATTGATGTGTAATTTCATGTTTGAACATGCAATGTCTGTTGGTGATGTAGGCGTGTATTATGTGTATCAGACGATCTGGGACTTCCAGGAGATAGAGTTTATGAATGAGGCCTGCGTACCATACCCTATCAAAGGCAGCTACGTCGAAAAAGACAGGTACTCTCTTTTTCTTGGTTTTGAAGCCCTCCGTGATATATTTGACAAGTCGAAGGGCTTGTTGGGGACAGGAGTGGTTTGGGCGAAATCCGAACTGTTTGTTTATAATAAGGCCTTTGCAGTATAGATGAGGGTTTAGTCGTGCCTGCATTATTTTTTTATAAAGTTTACCTACACCACTTAGGAGGTTGATATGTCTATCAGCCTCCTAAGCGATTTCGAAGTCGCGAGGTTTCCCAGGTATATGGATACCGATTGCCTTGGCTTTTTTTATACGCGAGGGAAGTATCAGTTTTTGAGGCATGCATTGAAGATTGCAACCAGCAGTAACAGCAATCGTAGAGGAAAGCATTTGATAACTTTATTACTAATACCAAAGTCCGGTGCCTTTTTGATTTTCAAATTCTTAACGAATTTCTGGACCCCTTTAAGTGAAAACGGGGGGCAGATCATCTTGGGATTCAAGGGAGCCCTTCTGACAAACCTTCTCCTCGATGTGTTAGATGTTGTGAGACGGTAATGTCTCTGAACATTGGAGTTCCACGCTATCTGCTAAACGTTAAGGTTTTTCTCGATCTTTGGTCGCGAGAGAGTTGTCAGGTCATTTTAATGGTGGCGTGGGGAGATACCCTTCTGATTTAAGAGCTTAGGTTACTTTCCAAAATGCTTTGTATGTGGGCGTACTTTCTTCTATGAGGTTGCTCCATTCTTAATTTTTGACTTCCTTCATACAGGCCTTCACGCGACGTTTGGCCGCGTCGCGCCGTGAAGAGGGCTCATGCTCTGGACCTATTCTCTGCTGTGGGATATACGTGCACGTGATGCAGGGCTTCGTTCTTGGTTCTCAGTAGTTCGAGAGCACCCGCGGGCAGCTTTCGGCGTTCTACGGACGCCGGGACCGTCCGCTAGATGCTCTCGACCACTGTCCTGACGTGGTTAGTGAAAACTCCTATGGCTCAGTCAATTTAGTTAGTTCATTCTATGTCATCTGGTATTTTATTGACTTCGGAAGTGTCGACTTTGTCAAGCACGGCCGACACTCTTTTTCAATTGGTTATTTTTATGGAAGGCTTGGAACACCCGCCGGCGGGAGGTCCAATTTTTAAGAGAATGGGGCGGTAATATAAAACGAGACGATGGAGCGGCTCGATGCAAGTTCATGTTGCATGAACTTGCAACATGAACTTGCATCGCGCTTTGTTTGCGCCCTAACAAATGGATACGCCATTTGTTAGGGCGATATCCGAGATGTGTAGTATTGTGATGTGGTGTAGTGTGTCGGTGTGAGTGACAGGATGATCTCGAATTTTAATTGTTTCCGTAGTCGAGCTAATTTTATGCCGTTAATATTGGAGGGCGGGCATCTCTAGTCGGTGTTTGTGCAATTAAAATCACCGAGGAGGATGACGTCATCCTCTATACCGGCAAGGAGGGCAAGGAGGGTTTCTATAACGCTATATAAGCGTTTGTAATAAATTGCTGTACCGCCTAGTGGAGCATCGGTTCTGTCAGTTCGTATCTGTAAATATTCTGCCAGTGCGCAGGATTTGGGACTATTTGATTTTAGGAAGGTTTCCTGAACAAGAAATAAATCAATTCCGTATTCCTTTATACATTGTTTGAATTCTAGTATGTTATTTTTTAAGCCACGCACATTAAAGAATAACAGGAATAGATTTTTTGTTCGTGACATCCAACTCAAGAAGGAAATTTAATGCAGCATGCAGCTGCATTTTTATACTGTTTTTCGCAGTTTCCAGATTCGTCCTTCAAAGAGTGGCAAATCAGACGAGTCGATTTTAGACCAATTAAATTGAGATGGCCCGGATCTGAAAAATTGTACTCGATCGTCGAGACAGCTATGTTATTTTTTGACATCGATTCCTCGCCGTGACGTAACGAGCGCCGCTATTTGGCGGCTCTGAACGACTACTGTCAGCGCTCAGCGACCCTATAGTCATGAGGGCCGCCGAGTTCTATATCACATAGTTCCTTCCTTCCATCCTTTGAAGGATAAGCGAGTCTGTACTGCATACTTACTTAAAGCTTTTCGGAAGTAAAACTCATGCGAACTCTTTTCTTTATTCATAAAATAAATCTATATGTACATTTCACTATAAACTATAGGAAAAAACGATATTCTGTATGTACAAGTTGTTGAGTTCGAAATTCATCTATATAACTATATGACTGTAACGAAAATAATTCATATTTTCACGCCGTGTGTACGTTGGGGGTATGCAGGGTATTTTTCGTCGTGAACACAATGCAAGGGAGCAATACGGAAGAGTTTTTGAAAATTCAATGCCCGAGGGTCTGAAAGAGATGAAATACTGTACCCAGTGAAAAAAAGAAACCGCTAAAGTATTGTTATTTCATATATAAATATATATTGTATATATAATAAATATACAATTAACGCAAATAAAGATTAATATATACAAATTAAAAGTCTCTATCACGACCTCGTTTTAAATTTGCTTTTAGTAAAACCCACGTTTGAAGTGAATTTTTACTTCAAAAATAATACTTGGAAATGACTTTTTGAGAAAAGGAATTTGAATGAGGCTACAAACTTTATATGAACTACATTCGAAATTCTAATCGGACTTTTAAAATACAGATTTTTTGAAATACAGGTTCTCTGAATTAATTCAGAGAGACCTTTTTATGAAAGTTTCCTTGAGATTTTACCAGTAAATGCCATATTGTGTTAGTCGGCGCAATGTAATCACATAGAAATTTCCCAACGGGAAGCTAACCGTTATATCGTTTGGCTTTGTCAACAACAAGGAGCTCTTTTCAAATATCAATATACATCACTTTTTTAGTATGGTGCAAATGAAAAGAATATTATTTTTTTACTTATTGTTGTGTAAATTTTTTACAACCCCATGAAATACAGATCTATGTTTCTTCAATTTTTTTTTGTATCGGACTGAAAGGTCTTAGACTTTAAGCCCACCACGTTGACCCAGTGTAAGCTCACTATAATTCCCGTAGTATAAATGTATAACTGGGAGAACAAATCATCTATCAGCAGTCTTATAAGTTTTCTGAGTAAAGTTCCACGTTGTAGCGAATGTGATACACGTTAGCCATTATTATATCACTAATTTAAATTTAGTTGTGGTTGTTATTTATACAAAGGCAGTCAGCCTCCTTGGACAAAAATAATTACTCTTGCATATTTTTTAAGATTTTCTTCAAGTTTCAAATAAATAAACTTTAAAATTAACCTTAGGTCACGGTGACACAGAAGGTCCCACTGCGGATACACACCAGAATGTGCCGCGTATGCAAGGTCAACTATTGAAAGTTCAAATCAAAACAAGCAACTACTGAAAGAGACAGGTATATAACTGTATCATTTGTTGAAATATTCCTGTTTCAACTCGCGCGGAGTCACAATGACATTGCCTTGATAATTTAAAATTTATTTAAACTATCAAGTTATCCATTTATACTGTAAAAACTATAACGACCGTTGATGATAATGTGGTCAATATTGTTCAATTGAAAAGGATATGCCTTTATCCTTTTCAATTTGAAAGAATACTTCACTAACTTTCAATTTGGTAAAGCTATACTTGGTGAAGGAATTATAGGGATTTCTTTTTCAGGAACCTTACCGATTTTCTAAACTTCCTAAATAAGAGAATTTAAAAATGAATACAAATAAGACGAAAATTATGACATATCGTATGCCCATGTTACAGCTACTTTAATGAGAAAAGCATTTAACGTTAAACTTCTGTTTTCATGTCGTTTCTACAAGGAGGTTACATTATGTATTCAGCTCCCTTGGACATTTAAGATAATATTTGGTGTCTTGTGGTCTGAAATATTGTTACATACATTATGTAACAATAGGGTCATTGACCCTGTCGAGGATTCGAGGATTGAGATTAAATGAAAAATAAACACGCAAAAAAGCAGATGGCGTACATTCAGAAACACAAAATTACAATAAGTTGCCATGGAACTTGTTGAACATTTGTGTTAGACATATAATATAACATTCATCATTGAAATATTATTGAATGTAAATAACATGTGTAGAACGTTCGAAATGGCTAGTTGGGAGATATGTATCCCTCAATGTCCCTACGAATGGTATTTACTTTCAATAATTCTTCAATAATGAATGTTATTTTTAGACAATAAATCAACAACAATAACAACAAGTATATGACGTAAACATGTCACATCCAGCATAAACAAACAATATTTACTGCACTCTCGCACATTCCACCCCAAAAGTAAATGCATTTTAACAATATAAACATGTGTGAAAAATAGAGGCGCAGGAGGAATCGTTTACGTTTCTTGATTTTTTTTACTATTCTTGATTTTTTTATTGGGACAATAATAATTGTACTTTTTATTTATTTAGCTTACCAGCGGAATTCGCACCAATATCTATTATTATTATAGCCTTTATTGCTGAAACCAAACTAAACATTATTTATCTAACTTATTTATATACATTAACACATCGGTTATCCTAAATTTATCAGCGTGTCTTGTGACACATAGGCCTCTTCCAGCCTTTTCCACTCCTGTCTGTCTGCCACCAATACCTATACCATTGTTTAAATACTAAAGTGTTTCAACAAGCTCCTTATCAATTATAATGTGCGGATATCAAACCTGACCTCTTACCGTTGTTGACCACGATACAGACACTCGAATACATTCAATAGCGATGGTAGGATTTCTCTCGCACTCGATCTTTCTATACAAGATTAGGCAAGATGATATTCGGAACATAGATGCCAGTGCTATATCCAACCTTCGTAATAATTAATTATTGCTACGGGACCGTCACCGACACACACACACAACAAACAACTCACAAAACCATTTTGTAGTTATTGCCCTAATACCATTTTTCCTAAGAGGTTGCAAGAGGCATAAAACTTAATTTTCCATTCTTAACCGCAGATGAATAGTCAGCAATAAAGTCACCCATAAAAAAACCGACCGTAATGAGTTTTCAACTTCCGTCGAGGGACATAAAAATTTTGTTTAAAAGCGTTAGACGAAGTAAATTGCGAAACTATTAAATCGCTCGTTTAAAAACCATAAGTCATAAGGTTTCTTTCTCGTCGTAAATAATACCTTTTATTTGCGAGCGTTTAGAAAGTTATTACAATGTGTCTAGTTAAGACACCGTTTCTATTTGTATGTTGCTTTAAAATTATAACCAACCTGGTAAAACGCACGACCATCTATAAACCAATTTGGTTAGTTCGGTGTTGTTTAAACTTTTTGTGTTTCTTCACTTTTGACATGTATTAATAAATCATATATTACAACATTTTAAAGATGACTATCACGATTTCGTTGTACATTCACACTAAAAGTCACTTTTACATGTCATTTTCAAAATGGAAATTTATCGTAAAATTAAAAAAGAAATCGCAGATCACAATATTTTTACCATTAAATTTAATTTATACTAACCTTTAACAATAATTTTAAATGATTTATGGAAAAGTATTCATTCTCTAAAAATAAATTTAGTTATTGTCGGCAACTGATTTCCCGAAAAAATTAAAACCTTCGTTGTCCTCACATAACGAGGGCATGTTTCATAGCTAAAATAGTCTACAATAATATTTTGTAAACAATAATAAGTTCCCGTCATGCATTTCACTTATTGAATTCTCTGTAATTACGTACAAGCGCAAAGCGCTATTCGAGCAGTTTTCTTCTATAACCAGCCAGAAACCTGCTGGTTTCTCACCGACTGTACAATCTAAAAATATTATACAAAAAAAACTTGGCCTGCTTGCGTCTCAATGCAACTTTATATACTAAACACTTTTTTGATCAAACAATTAGATTTTTTACAATAAAGTCGCATTGTTTTTTTTTTGGTTCTGTACCTCAAAGGAAAAGTGAAGATTTATAGTATAAATTTATTGTTCTTTTGTGTCTGACCGTTTTTCAAGACCCTTTTTTTCAGATAAATATACAGATAAGGATATCTAGATAAAATCAATTTAACTATTAGGGTATGTGGTCATTTAGATGAATAAAAATTTTATGTTTTTTATATTAGCTAATTCAAAATATGTGACGTATTTTGATACTCACAAAATTATTCATTCAAACATACGTAATTATACCATATTAAAATATTAATATTTGAAAGTCTCTAAGTTGAATTTTTATAGACCGATCCGTAAAAATTCTATCTATTTGTAACCGTGCAATACAACCCGTATTACACGACTCAATTATATGAAAATGTTATGCAATAAGATGAAATAAACACGACGTTCATAAAGCAGTTTATTTTAACACTGGAATCGACCCTTTTTTGTTCCAGTGTATAAATTAATGATGGCACAATTTATCTGCCAATCACGTGTTAGCATCAAAAGGATACCTCGTTCGTTCATAAGCCTCTCCTAATTAATGGGCCAGTCTCTAGTGTTGTTCACAATGGGAACATTGTTCATGTTATGTTACAATACCTGCCGTTGACAGAAGCCTATCACTTGCATTCGCCGCTGTGCTGTACTGGAGATTAATTAATCTGGCAATGGGTTTCCGTAAATTCGCATAATGGTAATTTTATGTTTCAATTATCTAACTAGTAAAAATAATTCGGATATCAATTTTACAACTAACCGAATAACATACATCATGAAAATGTAGAATAGACTAGAATTTTCTAGGCGGTCATTTAAGAAAGTTTGAAGCGGACGTAGGCACAAAAAATTTAATTTCATTACAGAATATCCAGAATATATTAATAGAAACTATATTATATACACTTACATGTCTTTTCTTATGAAATTCCGTTAAACGAGGAGTTAGTGACTTCTTGATATCCTTATTGAAGAAAATATAAAATGCGACGAGACAATGACGATAGCTCTCTCAAAAAAATTTCCTGCTCCGATCAGCGATCACCCCGACGCCTGTGGACGGTAAGCCCTCTAAGTTCGCGGCCTCTAACCCACGTTTGCGTGTCTCCTATAAGCATAGCAATACTTGGTTCTAAATGCCACAGTGATAGCGACTCCCCGCCTCTAATAAACACCCATAACCATATGGGTATCGCTGAGGGTAGCGACCCGCTCGACGAAGCACCCATCTTACCAGAACAATGCTGCAACACTCGGATAGAGCCTTCTCGCTGCTCAGATCCGCCTTTCTGAAGGTGTTAGGTTCCAAAGGTTAAAAGTGCACCTAGAGAGTCATCAGTGTGTTTCGGTAAAATACCCCCATACCCATCAGCCCACCCGCTCTATACATTTTTTTCGAGACTTATCATAACTACAATCGACACGTTGAATTTTATTTTGTCACACTAATCATTTGTAGATAGTACTCGTTTAAAAGTTGGCTCTTTCTTATGACAGATAGAAGTTTGTCGCACCACGTTGTCATACAATGTTACACGTATAAAACCACTTCCATGAAGGTCTTATGAGTACGTCGTTGATCAATGTCCTTTGAAACAATAATTACATTTATTTCCTTATTTTTCCTTAAAAAAATCACAGTTTTCTTCTGAACAATACCTACTTCATAGAGTAACGTATTCTGAAGGCTCTAAAACCTACTTAGATTAGCTAATAGGTAATTACTCATTCGATTTATTTATGATATTAATGGTAATTATTTTTATTACATAGTGTACTAAAATGCTAAAAATATTTTCAATGGTATTGCGAAAAAATAATTATTTATTGTTATTTCAATTTTATTATTTCAATATATAAAACAAGTAGTTGTTTTTGAAGTAAATTCTTAGCTTTCAGCACAGCATACGACATATAATTGTATTAACACTAATGTGAACATGAAAAAGCTGTTCACAACAAAAATTGAAACGGAAAAATTCGATAAACCGACCGTTAAGGACATGCTCACACGTCTGGCACATCTTCAACTGATTTTTATAATAAAGAACTTAAATGCCATCCACATTCTCGCGAAGATAATTCCCTTATGTAATTGTGATATATATGCATTACAACATGTTTCGTATAAATTTAATTAAATATCTTGTTTATGCTAATTAAGAAATCTAATATATTTTTTTCCTGTGAAAATTTAAAAACTTTGGGATGATTCTTTGTGAATTATGTTCCATTCAGCAATTTCGAAAAAAAAAAATTTCAGTGATTTTATGTTATAGAGCAGTAATAAAATTATTAATTTATCTTGATTTTGTCGTCATTTCTGTTGTGTCATTAAAAATATTATTTGTTAGTTTTATGCATTTTTTCAGTAGTGTAAGTAATAATAAAAATAAATAAACGACCTAATAATTATGTGGTTAATCTAATAGGGTTGTTTTGCGTTAATTTTCTTGTACAATTTTTATTTGTAATTATTTTATGATCCCATTTCACGAATCTTAGTGTTTGCGTTTTCACTGACATACGATAATTAAATTTTTAAGTCCGCTTAGGTAATAAATTGTTGGCAACAAACAGGTTGTACAATTATTTGTTGCTTAGGTACTTTTTCATATTACGCTCGTGGCAAGGTCTTTTTTATAAGCACCCGGATTACTCGGGTACTTATAGAAAAGGGCAGCTGAGGACGGAATTACGTCGAATTCACCCAATCTCAGACCATCATGATGTTTCTGTCGCCGCCTTCATGCGACGCATGACTACCCTCCATGAGCATGGACCCTTTTTCGCATTCTTCCATTACCTCAATAACAATGGTTCATTATAAAAAGGAACTTCTCCTTAACTAGAAGTACCCAACGTAAACACAGGCCGCGCCACCTCGAAGTTGTAAACAGACGAAGAACGCCCAAGGTAATCGTCCACGCCGAGAACACTTACACACTCCCGACAGCGATGCAATATCACACCTTAGCCTATACTCTGTTCGGCTCCTTCTTCTCTGAGGACACAGGTGCACACCGAAAAGCGCCGGTGCGTCGTGGTAGGTACTGCAACACCCACCTCCTATCCATCTTCGGTTACTTGGGCACGCCGATTCTCACGGGGAGGTCGTTGAAAGATTACAAATTCCCAAATTTAAATCTAAATTTTATAGGAAAGAATATTTAATATGAATCTAGATGTACATTTTTTTTCTATTTATTAGAACTTAATTTGATTCTGATGGACCGGTGTTCTTCATTAAATCAGTTGTTTGTATTATACTCTGTTAGGGAAAATCTAATGCTATGCTACATTTTCTTCTTTGATTAATAATACAAATAATAACAACAGATATTTTCAAGAATAGACTACTTAGGTAACTTCACCTTTACTAATTTTTGCCTGGCCCCAACTTATTTCAGTACATGAATATACACATCAATTTTGTATTATTTTATATTTCTACTTTTACAACGTAGATAACATAGTGCCAATATACTCTTTATTTTTTCTTATTTTTTTTAGGATTACTATATAATGTGAAAAACAGTGTCATTAGGTAATAAAAATTTATCGAAGTTTGATCATAAAGTAAAACGTCCAAAGGAGTTTTGTTTAATTCTGTATCAACATGAGTGGCTCGAAAGTACTTAGAAGTTTCAGGAATGGTCTGCAGGGTCAACCGTCTTTCAAATTTTGGAAGTCGAAAAACTCAAAAATACGATTTTTGAGTTTTTGAACTTATTTAGAACTCCAGAAGTTCAAAGAAACACTGATAAATAGCATAACAGAAAATTGTATGGTTGGCTTGCAGGATGAACCGTTTTAAAGATTTTTTTTCTGTTTGTTTGTTACGCGTTAATTTTTGGAATTACCAGTCTTGGAATTACCAATCAGTCAGTCAAACTTGAAAACTTTTTTTTTTCATAGCTTATTTATCAGGAAAAATATAAGTGATTTACATAACTTATAATCTTCCATGTTCTATTTAAACAAGTATTCATAGCAATGTTAGCATTACGCTACGACTTTTAGGAGCCAAGCTATCGTGGTTTTTCTCAAGAAGGTGTACATAAAATTACCACTTTAATAGGCATCTTTGTGTGTATTGGCTAAACTATTTCATATATCTAACTTACAAAAAAAACTTATAATTGATTTTATTTTATTTATTTTATAATCAATTTAAAAAAAAACGCTAGATTAATCATAAAAAAGTTGATCTTATACATTAAGATCCGAGACTCTATATGTATTTAAACAGCATTAATCACTTTTGTGTGATAAAAACTATTTATTTCATTCGGTAATATTCAAGTTGACGGTGATGGACGATAGACAGACTTCTCCTGGTGGGGACAAAAGCCTAACATTGCTATACCTACACTTCATACATAAAGTGTAGGCGAATATTCTTGAGATGTATAGGATTAAGTTTGATTTTTAACTAATAAATGTGAAAGTTTGGATGTTTGCTAACCAAATACATATGAACGGACAAACTGAATCAGCAGAAATTTTACGAAAATATGTCTTATTTATCAGAATAGCATATAGGCATCGATTTATAAAGATACTAACTTTTGCTCTCGGATTCGCTTGCGTGAAGTTGGGATGAATTCCTTAATTATACCCGTAGGTTATTGGTAATATCGGTTCAGTGAAGGTCAATTTCAACATCGGTCCAGAATCAGAATTGCGAGCAGAAACAGGATCAGAATGAGGAGCGTGGGCAATAATAAGAATATAAAAAGTGTGTGTGTATTAGTGTACATACGTAAGAAGTGAAACTTCTTTATGACATCATTTTTCGAAAAATGATTTACTATTTACAACTTCACAGAAATTGGTTGAATAAAGCTAAATTAGATAAAGTTTATGCAAAAGGCTTTTATTATCATAGACATGGATACAAAAATAATACAATTATTTCACCTTTCTACTATTAAGATTATAGCATTTCATTAATTATAATAGAATTATTACTATTATTGTTATCGTTATTATACATTTTTGTAATTAATGGCTTCATTCACTGATATTTACAATCAAAAACTAAGGTTAACCTGAAATAACCTTAAAAAGAAATAAATACCGTAATCACACCCAAGTGTTGAATGTATTAGAAAAAAGGTTTAATTACTTACTTCTGTTAGAAATCCACTGGAATTAGAATAAATATGTTTTATTCTTTTTGCCAATAACTTTATAAAATTTTTTTCGCTAATCACTTAATTGAAATATTATTTTTCACGTCACTACTGAGTTTCAGAAACAGAAATGTTCAGAGTTTCATGTAGGAGATTTGGTAATGGTATATGTACCTAGAAGGGTGATAGGTAAAACTTTCAATTAATGCGATGTTATAAAGGGCCATAGAATTGTAGGAAAATTATCGAACGCTACATATAAAATCGAGTCACCAATGAAAGAATGTGAGATATAGTTCATGTATGTCGGTTGAAAAGGTTTCAACTTAGATAATAGGAAAATGTAATATATACAAACTGTAAATAGATCTAGGGTGTTGACAGAAAGTATATGTGACAGGTGGCCTTAGTAACAATTATGTTTATGCCACGATGACATTAATAACATTGAAGAAATATGGCGCGTAACGGAAAAATGTTACCCAGAAATAAAGATGGCGCGCAACAGATAAAGATGGCGCGTAACAGATAAACGTTACATTGCTATAAAACTTCTCCCATACGCCGATAAAGAAGATTCACTTCAATAAAAAAATTATGACGGTTCTTTTGGTTTCGGTTTCCGTAACAGTATTTTATCGGTGCTACATCGAAGGCAGAACCGGGATCTAGAACAAAACTAGAATTGAAATTAAGTGCGAACACGCATTAAGAGCAAACCTTGAATCGGTATTTGGAATGGATGGCAATGTCCAAAAGAATTTATTAATGACTATTTTAGTGTAATTTAATTACGTACGAATTAAGATATTTTTTTTTTTTTATTTGCATGGATTTTAATTTAATTTGACCAAAACCGGAATCAAGAGCGGGTTGAAAATCGGGATCATGGTTGATTCCATTGACGGTCAATACAAAAAATGCAATAATATATGAAATTATTGTGCTCTACTCTGGCATTCTTGCAATTACACTCCTTTTTTTATTACCTAGCCTTAAGCACCAAATTTATAACGTAATATAACGGAACCATACTTCAAATGGAATTTCTTATAAGCAATTATAACATAATATAACGGAACCATACTTCAAATGGAATTTCTTAAAAACAATTTCGTAGTAGCTATTGGCTGGGCCAATAAACGGCACTGATAGCCCGCATTCTGATGATAGCTACAAATTTACCATTTAGTTTTAAAAGGGGCACAATTTCCTGTGAAGGTATCGTTTGCCATCATTATAAATAAATACTTAGTATTATATTATCAATGTGATACTTTGTGGTGATGTTTGGTTATTTGTAACACAATAATGCATAAACGGCGAGTAATATTTGTATGAAATTAAGCGCGTAGAATATTTTCTGAATTATATGCATGATGTTTTATACGTCGAGTGCTCTATAAGTTTCTGAAACTAGCCACTTACATAAAAAATATTTAAAAAGTAATTATTGCATTTGAAAATACAACTCTTTGGCTGTCGAATACGGTTTGTTTCACCTGTCTATTTTTTAATATTGTGACGTCATTTTAAAAATTTCTTGTCTTCATCAATATGGATTTAAGTCACAAAAATTTTGGTAGTATAATTTTCTACCATTTATAATTTGACAACTCAGCAGAACCTCCCACGGCTTTGAACTACTTTTGACAATACAGCACCACGCAAAACAATTGTTTATAATTGCTTTTCAGAATTCAAAGATTAGTAATGTGCTTAACCATGCAATGATAATCTCTAAAACTAATGATAATAATTCATCGTTAATGGAAATTTTAAATCTAAATCTGAATGAATAATACTAGGGGACACTGTTAATCTTACAACCGTCCAGTAGCGTTATTGCATTTGTAATAACCCATATTTGTGATAATCACTGCATCACCTTGCGTATAATATCGTCGTTAATTGATGTTCTCCTGCTTTACTTTCCGCACTATTGTAGATCTTAATCAGTTAAAATTGGTCAAAAACTTGGACGCATTGCACCAACTCATATGTAACTAATAAAACTCATTACGATTTATAAATAATTATGACAATTTTTGTCGGAGCAAACTTGAATTTTATACATAACGACTATTTTCTTATTTAGAGTGTTGTTAGAGCAAACCTTTAATCAATTTGAAAATTTTCCAGCTTAAATAATAAAAACCCATTTGACGGTTAATTAGAAATCGATAGAGTGGAAGGCATATAGTCTTTTTAAAAAGGTTCGGCATTAACTAATTACTAATTACGGAATAATTCTTAATACCTCATTTTGAAGAATTACTATTTACATAAAAATACCATCAAGTCCTTACCTTTTAACGATAAAAACATAACTGGATACACAACTTCTAAACATAGCTTTAGATTACCAAAATGATGCTAACGCTCTTTAATAAGCAATGACTTTGAACGTCAAATTAATTTAACAAGAAGGACAAAGAGTTCCATTAAAGGTGCTCGCAAAAACTCTCCAAACTCCAATATAATATCGACGGGCTGCCGGGATAAATCATTAGCTTCACAATTTATTGGAGGTAACAGTGATCAATCAAATCTCTAATTAAGGTGCTTTCACTTAATCCAAAGGCTCCAGTAATTAACCTAGATTTAACAAAACGTAATTAAATCATTCTATGGCGTCGCATAAACATTCATGGACATTTAAAAGATATATAATTTTTAAGGCACAAAGAGTGTTTTGTCGCCCACGCCTTAGTAGACTCTCCGTGAACATCCTCTATCGTCCAACCTACAAAATAATTAAGATATTATCTACGTGAATTTTGTAAAAAGGGCTATGTGTGTGTTGAGAACATACATGGAAATATAATATAATATTAAAATGTTTTTAAATACATATCCTTATATCTTTATTTCCCATATTTATTATTATGTTTCACATATTGATTTTGGGAAAATTAGTGATACGAAAATCTTATAATCTTCTCTTATTTATTAATTGAAAAACATAATTAAACTAAATATTTGTTTATCCAACTTTATCATAGTTTATGATAAAAAAGGCAATAAATTATGGTAAAAGTCAGTTAGATTATGTCGTTGTAATATACACAGAGAGTTGGTTCCAATTTATTCGGTAAATACTAAAAAAATCTTATTAACCAATAGAAAAGTATGAATAACAATCTGTATATATAAATATCTAGACAAAATCTACTTACACGTGGTAATAAATTTGTTTGTACATTATTTGTTCATTTACTGAGGTTCACTGTATAAACAAAAGGAGTCATCACATATAATTATGTCTTCAGTTATTATTTTTATCTTGTGAAAATTTCCCGTATAGAGGTTTTTTTTAATGTAACCTACATATACATACAACTAGCTCAGTGCCATATGCGACCGAGTACGGCGTGCATGTTGATTATTTTAATACCCGGGATTAAAATACAACTCCTTGTGTGAACCCGTTTGAGCCTTATGAAGTTGAAGATGCTGATTAGGGTGACGCTCGCTTTATTAAGCACTCGAAATTTTTCTAAGCTATTTCGCTGTATCAAATTTCACTACAGTCGAGACTCGGATTAGATTATTAAAATCAACGCTAATGTACAAATTAATTTTCGCTTATTTAAAACAAATCAAAATATTTTTTTTTTACGATTCCGTAATCATCTGGAACATTCTCAGGTCGAGCGAACATTTGGCAAATATCCGAGTTAATTGAAAACCTAATGATTTCTATAGCGAGCCGCGACGGCGCCGCTCGTCGATTAATAAACGTCACACACAAAGTGAACTTCGGGTGACAATTAATAGTTGTCCAAGACAGCCGATACAGTCCAGCGGCCGCCGCCGCCGGCCCATTAATCTGTACTAACTGTATTATACACGTTTTATTGCCACCACTTAAGGAAATAATACCCCGCTAGCCGAAAATAATATGCTTTATATCGGAGCTCAATCTAATATATGGAAAAGGATCGACGGTCGCAATTAGAAGATTGACGTGATCTGATAAACGAGAAATACCGCTCGACGGCGAAGGAGGTTCCATTTCAAGAGTACCATAGATTTTCATTCGGGATTTACAAACCTAAGATGTTTGTATGCGGATTTAATCGGGTCTTAATTGAATTTGTAGCTGGTAATAAAGGGCTCGTCCCTAAATTACGTTGCGCGATATAGTGGGGGAGGGGTTCGACGTTTCGTTTCTACCAATAACAAAAGGAAGGGACTATAAAACTTCATCTTGTAAATATTTAAAAAAAACGGTCAGGCGTAAATCAAACACACTTGAAGAAGCACTTCAACACATTTTTTTTGGTCCAAATTTGTTTAAAGTAACAAAATAAAGTATTATATATATATCACTAAATAAAAGTCATTGTAATGAAAAATTACTGAAAATGTTGTCTATTGTTGAATCCCGTTTCGTCCTTTATTCTTCGACAATTGGAATGAGATTGAGCGATAAGACGTTTATATTTCAATTTTATTATTTTGCTGGTAACCCGTGGAATACAAAATTAAGATATTTTCGTATAGTCTTTTCTGAAAAGTATAAGTGAGGCCCTATTATAGTTACATTTTTTTCAGAATTTCATGCTTAGTACTTTTAAAGATAAGGAGGAGAATAATATAAAAATCATCAAATATTTTTCAAAACGAGCCCTTTTCATTTGATGTATGCCTAATGCATTTGACTAATATATTCTTTAATTAGCTTATTTGCCCCTTAAAATCCATATTCATTTATTTACGCTGTACTTTAGTGATCAGTTCAGCTAACTCTCTATGTATGCCACATTTAAATTTTTTCATTAAATAACGAAAAAGTTTAAATTTATTTCATATGAAGCGTAGAACTAGAAAGTGTGATTCAGAAGATTAACACCAAATATTGAGATTAATTTTCGAGTTAATATGTACATAGTTTTAATACTTGGACGCTTATATATTTGCGCTTTATGAAAAATAGAAATACTTCGTTAAGTTGTTACCCTTAAAATGAGTAATTTTAAAAACAAAGAAAAGTGTGAAGTTGAAAAGGCAAGGTATTGATGTAAATGTAGTAGAAATTAAGAAGTCTTAAACAGCATTAATTTTCATAATATGGAAGCGTCTCTGCGAGAGGCCTAGAATATGATGGTGTTCTTTTACTTTAAAGACATGACATAATTTATGTTGTGTTAAGAATATTTAAAATACAAAAAATCGTTTAAAAAGTACAAAGTGACATCACACGCCCGTTCAAGCAATTGTAGTTTTTTTGAGCATAGTCGCAAAATTGAATTGAAGTAAAAAATATCAAATAATGTTATTAATATCAATAAAGGTTTAAGCAAACGCCTTTCCTTTTATTCTTATTTTTTTGTACTGGTTTTCTCAAGATATAGCTCAAATTTTATTTGGATCTGTATTAATGGTGTAAAACGAAAATGGTCTTATGTTTATTGAACACTGAATCATTCGTGAAAAATTTAAAATAAAAAAAAATGTTTAACGAATTGGAAAAAATAAACTTACTTAATTAAGTAAAGAAAACAAAATGGGACAATTTTAATTTTGTACAATGGTGGACAAAGTATAGAAAGGCAGCGATGTACACACAATGACATTATATTCGTATAAAAACTTGAAGGCACCGGAGGTGTACATCGACGCGGCGCGTCCCAAACCGATTGATGTCGGTTCGACTGGTCCAACGACTACAATCATATTGCAAAATAATAAAAAACGAAATCGGTCTGTATGAAATCAGATTTTGGCATTCATCTTATACGTTGCGTTAGCTTTCAACCAGCTCACTTCTGAGCCATATCGGGAGCTGGTAACAACCGCTGTCACTAGATATCCGACGACGGCTCAACGTGTTCTCTGAGGCTCGGAGCTGGTGGTTCGATTTGATTTAAGCTAAAAACACTTTTGTCGACTCGCCCGTGGCCAGGTCAAAACCGATATTGTCTTATTCTCCACTGGGCCACTACCGCCTTTCGTGTCACTAATTAATCTTTTATCCGTCAATTTTAATAACCTGATGATATATGCAGCATCTTGGTCCGGGGACATGCGGATATTGATAAAATATTCATGCTGTAAAAGCGGGCCTTTGAAGCGATTTACGAATTAAGACATAGAACATATTCTAGAATTAGAATAGAAAATTCAAATCTCAATTTGTATATGAATTTTAAATATGTGTTAGGAAAAATTTAGAAATCTACGAAAAAGGTCATGATACACATAAATTAAATTCAAGAAATAAAAATAAACCGTATTTACACATTAGGCGACAGCTTACAAGTCGCGAATACATTTAGAAAGCTCTGTCTACGCATGTTCAAATTTTCCCTTACATAAATTTATAATCCTTATTAAGCAAATACTTGGTAAAGGAGGACATTATACAATTTAGGAATATTTAGAGGACAAATATTCATAGGCTTAACCAACTCGACATCTTACAAATTTGTTTCTTTATGTAACAGTTGTTGTATATGCTTTTGATTATATATAATTCAATTTGAAAAGAGCTACCCTCAACATCTTACTCATTCTTATCGAGGGAAAACTCCCTTCCGAGTGGGTGGTAAACTCATAGCATAATAAAGAATTTCAAGTGTTAGGCATGAGTTATGACTATTGTGACGTATTTCAGACGTTTTTTTAACTTAAAAAATAAAACTTATTAAATGCCAATTTAAATGTAAGCCAATCACGGTGCCGCATATGTTGATTCTCACAAGATAATCAAAACCTATAGGATATATCCCATTGACTTAAAAACACTAAATTCGTCAAGAAGAAAGGTCTCGCGGTACAAGCAAAGGAAAAAATCTGGTAATCGTTAATTTGTAGTTAGATCATTTGAATTTTTTTGAGATTACAAAAAAACTTTGATTTTGATCAATATACGGGATAACATTTTTTTATTTTCCATTATGAAAACTTGGGTATTCAAAAATTCAAAACTTTTCAAAACTTTTGAATTCTTTATAAAAATATTCTCATTTTTTTTATAAAAGAAGCTAAAGTTTCGGAATTTCGGAGACCAATATCTCGCCAGTATCGATATTGAATACAGACAAAATTTATTAAGGCTCGTGATGGATAAAATATCTACATACATAATGAATTTTCGACGGAACCCTCTGCGAGTCCTATACGCACTGGTCCGGTTGTTTTTTTAATACTATCATATTACAATGAATTG
Source organism: Eumeta japonica (assembly GCA_005406025.1). Lineage (NCBI taxonomy): Eukaryota > Metazoa > Arthropoda > Insecta > Lepidoptera > Psychidae > Eumeta > Eumeta japonica. The sequence goes on along the minus strand of BGZK01001107.1, from coordinate 149,385 downwards.
TTGATTGGAGATTATTACGACATAAACTATATTCGGCAAGATTTAAATTTAACAATTATTGATGTCCCTTAATTATACTTATTAATATCAATTTTTGAATGTCGATGAAATAGTTTCAAGAGTTCTGACTAAATTAATTGTCATATTGTATCAATACTCATAGAATACCTAAAGCTTTATATAAAAGTAAACTTTTGAATGAACTTATGATGCCAACTAACTATTGGTGCCGTACAGTATCGCAAGTTTGCAGAATGTCAGCACCTAACACAATGATGAGTTGTTTGAAGAACACGGGCCGCCCCCCAGTCAGCTGCAGTTGACGTTATCGTTCGCCCGCTGATCGGTCTACGAGCCATACACACTTATCTAATATAATCGATTTGTATTCATGTTAACCTGTTGTCTTTTCAATAAACTTGTAGGTCAGTACAGAATGAAATTTGTATTCAAACCTGAATAGTATGTACGTTTTCGGCACGAACATTATCTCTGACATATCATCAAAAAGTCAATTGTATTTAGAAAATTATTTACCAAAAATGTATTTTTGTTTTTGGAAAACGGAGAAAATCGAAACAGAGACCTGCTAAGCGTATTGAAGTACATTTTGGTATTTTTGGTACCGAACAGCAAAGGGACATACAGGTACGATAACAAGCTTTTTCTATATAAGCTAACGTCCTTATTTCCAATATGGTACTGTCAGGATGGCACGCTTGGTGAGCATTCAGGTTTCGCAGTTTGAACCCGACGTAACAGGTTACGAACATATCGCTATGTGGAGGTTTCACACACAACAGATGCGTGCTGTATTCGCCGTTAGCGAGTGGAATTGAATAAAAAAAAAACTGAGACGTAAATTTGGAAAACTCATTGATATACGCTCGGAAACCACGACCTTTGAGTTGAAACTCGAGTGACTACGTTCTAAATGACATATCGATACACACTCAGTGCGTTAATTTCACATTCATAAAAAGGTTATCGATCACCCTACAATAAGGTAACGAAATTGATGACTTAATAACACGTTTGCCGGTCGTCGATCGATGTTTCTACTTCGTAATAATATAATACGATACATATGAACATGTTTGTTGTTATAGAATTTCTGAACATCCAATTACGATATTGCGTCATAAATACGGGAAGAACTTTCATCAAGTTTATTTAACCAAAATTTTTTTATACCTTTGCTATTTTTGTGGCAGTTTTGAGAACCAATATCCTTCTCATACTTTCATTTTCGCCACTCGGAAGTATCTACTTTTTTGACATCTTAACGATATATGCCACTTATGAGATATACACTCCAGTGTATGCCACTTATTCCTCTGTGAGAACCATAGTTTATTTCAAAAGCGATTATTACAATAATGTCGAATCACATCAAGTATATTAAACAGCAGGAATCTCAGACGGTGACATAAGATGACGTTTCCTTTAGCGGGAAGAGCGACGAGCTCATATCACGTGTTGCGCGGCTTCGGCGATATGTCACCGTCGGCGCACGCCGGGCCGCTTGTGATTGATGGATGCAATATAAAACTTGTATTAAATGAACCCCTCGGATATTACCCACTATATGCCCTCTATACGTTTTGTGCCAGCGCTATCTCGCTTTGGGACGAAAAAATTATGTCGTTACGCGTCACATATTAAATCGTTACAGATCGATCCTCGCGTCCTTCTATTTTTTTTTTACTGTTATCACGGTTTTAGACCGTACCCTCGGATGACGTTTGTTTTAAAGAATCGGAACGATTGCTACACCACTTTTTTGGGTGAATACTCTTTAGTTGTCAGTTTTCTGTACACTGTCAGAACACCTCAAAGTCTATTAGTCGAAACAGGAATAAAGCGTGTAACCCTTTTCCTTGATAAGTTACGACTGATTTTTTCGTCGCGGTCTAGTGAATCTTGAGGCACTTTTCTGAGCCCTTCCCCGATCGACATCGTAGATTAAATATTGTGTTATTTGTCTATTCTTAAAATAGACCCGTTACTTCGCCTCATGATCCTTAAATCACAAATATTTAGCGACAATTAAAGCGTTACATCGTTGGCTCCAAAGGGACCTCAGTATGAGACCTTTTTTAACGTTCTCAGTTTAAAAATATATTTATTTTTGAACACTTTACGCGTACAGCTAATTTTGTAAATCTCCGCTAAAGATAAGGTGTCGAAATGATCATCCTTATCGCTTTCAGTGGTGGCAATGCTTCATAAAAACTATATAATAATTTAGAGTGTATTGATGCTGTTAAAATTTCTGAAAATTAAAATTACAGAAAGCAAATATTTCTATAACTAATAAATCGCAATAGTTTTAAACGTGTTAAACAAAGTTATTTCGTTCTGAATTCTTTTATCTAAATATTTTTAACATATATATTAAATTTTGGAATAATCAAAGAAATCGACAGTGGAACCGTGATCAAAATCAAAAAATGGAACCGAGACCGGTACCAGAATGGAAAACAAAACCAATTGGTATCATGGTTGACATCAAGATCGGATGATATAAAATGTGAAAAAATTAATGTCCACGCAAGTGGAGCTGTAGCCGAAAGCTAGTACCTTTTTACATCAAAAGATATTAAAAAAAACGAACTTTTTAAAAGCCATTTTTATTGTTTCAGTAAAGATATATATATAAATTTGGGGAAAAAGTTTTTGGAACGAAGTTCCTTATGGGGCGTTGCGGAGGCGTACCCTAGCCGGCAAAAAACGTCCGTAACGTTAAAAAAAAAGTGTAAGATTTTAATGTATAGTCTATGAATGACGGCCATACAATGTCTTATGTATAGTCTACGTGATGACTGTTATCATTTCTGCAGTTTGCTATTATTATTATATCATTCCACTGACGTTTCATGATCTAAGCGTAGCTTGTGTTTTTTTTTATTACTTAAATTTTGTTCTATTTATGAGATTAATGAGCATAATTAAATTTTGGTTAAAATAACAATATATGCATTTACATATATATTCTACAACAATTTGTTGCCATTTTGTAAGGAGTGACATAATCCCATTGCTGAAGAAATTTTGGGGTTTCTAATCAAAAAACTGTGACAAGTAGTTTTGACAGTCTTCTCTTGATGTTAATCTAACACTACCTAAATAATTCTGAAGAGACCGAAACTGTTGAAAATCTAAGGGTACAAGGTCAGAGCCATATGGTGGATACATTAACACTTCCCAACCAAACTGTCTCAATACGTATTGTATGATACAAAATGTATCGAATTTCTAAATCAATCACTCATTTTGGTGGTAAAAAAAAAAGCAATAAAAAACCACCGTTTCTACTTTTTATTTTATTTTTTTAAAATGTCTATTCTAATCTAATCTATTCTATTTTAAACTATTTAATATTATCAAAACTAGTCAGGCACAAACAGCACGATCAAAGAGATTGTCCTGGAACTTTTTACTTTTAAAATACGAAAAAACTCTTTCCCTGATCTAATATAAAAAGTAAAGGTGTCATGGGACACTCCGCTGGAACGAACTTCCTTTCGCTTTATATTATGTCATATCAAATAACCGGAATAGTGAAAAAATTAACAACTTTTGAGAGTAATTAAACGAGAAATACAAAATAATATCTTAAGAAAAATATTAATTTAATTAATATTGAAAACAATACGTATAAAATAGTGAATTATAAATTGTATTAAAAAACGCTTAATAAAGCACTAAATAGCGTCATCATTTGGTTTTTTTTTCATAAAATTCTTTGTTAAGCTCTCAAGCTGCAAAATTATGTTATTTTTGAAATCGATAATATAGGTCATTTTTATATGTATAAAATAAGTTTATCAAAGACTTAAGATTGAAAACCCCATGTCCAGAACCGAATAAAAATGGAAAAATAATCATAAGGACATTAGCTCAATGACATTAATACATGTAACATGATAATAGGTAGTTATTTTTACTAAAATGTTGAAAAAGAAAATTAACGCTACCGCCCCACTCGCTTAATTAATTAGCCTATGTTAGAGAGAAAAGCGTCCTTCTGTAACGATTTTAGCCAACGACTCCTGCAAGCCGCGTTAAGGAACTTCAAAAAAGAATTACGATTTTCATATTTTATAGAACAAAATAATAATGAAAATACTACAGTTCTGTAAAGGTTTCTTTTTAAGGCAGAAAATCATGTCAATGTTATCAACCACCAGAGAGTAAGTGGATACCGCCGCCCGTGAACAGTAGCGACCTCAGCGGCTCAATTATATTAACTTAAAATGATTGAATCTATACTGTCTTAATGTAAAAATTACATCAGGGTGAAAGCTTTGCCAATGTGCGCACAGGGGCGCGCACAGAGATTCAGACAGGGTATGCAAAATTTAAAAAAATTACTAGTTTCAGCATTGTTCAGTTGGTGGCCCACCGACGCGACGGTAAGTATCTTCAAGCTTTGCATAATCGAAATAATGGCTGAAAGTGGTAACTTTTTTACCTTTGCATACCCTTTGTGAATCTCTGTGCACGCCCTTGCGCGTGCTCTTGGCTGACGTAGGTTTAAGTTACGACGATACGGACTCAATTGTTTTAAGTTAGCATAATTGACCCGTTGCGCAGTAACCAGTTTGTTGCCGGCCTCTTGGATAGAATTAGAATATCTGATGAAGGAGAGAATGGACTAATGCAGGAGGAGTTTGATGATGGAGGGAGCATAGCAGCGGCACTCTCATTCACTAAACGAAATACAACAGCGGAAGCCGTTACTTCAAGTCTGTATTCTGTGAGAGTGTAATATTTCACCGGCATAGCCGGCCTACTCTCGTCCTGCAGGCAAATTGACTACAGCATCGCTTTACGACTTTGTTTTTGATCCCTGATATATAATAATAACTCTTGGCCATGTTTAACCCCTTACCGACGTAGCCTAAATTTCTTCATGCTTTAAATCGATCTTACTCTGAGTCTGAACACAAACTTACCCCCGCACCCGACCTTGCTTTTAATTTTGATCATGTTTCCCATTCCAGAGCTAATCTTGATCTCGTATCCGATTCCACTCTTTCTCTCCGTCTCATTATTAATCTTAATCGCAATGCCAATCCCGATTTAAGTGGATATTTAAATGATATATGAATGCAATGATGAAATAAAAGTGATTATAGTAAGTACTAAATAACTTTTTCTTAAGGAAATTATTGACATGATAAAGACAAGAAAAGTTAAACTGACCTAAAATCAACTCCAAGTCGACTATGTGCTACAATTGGAACACTAAAAACGAAACCGCCCACCGCTGTGATTTCTGTGAGAGCTTATAATTAACTGCATACGTTTTCAGCACTCTTGTGGCGTATAAAACAGATCCAAAGATATTTTCAAATAAAGACATAAGTTGTTCTGATGCAAAAAGAAAGATACGTAGATGGGCACGAGGCGATCGACGCGCCGTGGCGACGCAGAACGGAGTTAACTTATTTGTGAGGTCGAGGCCTCCCGCAGCCGAGTCAGAAAACAAAGAAATATTTCACTCGTGTAATGGATTGAAGTGAGCTACAAACTTTTCACATTCACCAAGTTTTCGAACAAATTTATCCCCTGAGAAAGGAGCGCTATACATCAAACTCGGAGCAATTTTGGACACTCGTTTCATGAAAAGCTTTCAATTTTCGAATTGTATAAAGTTTTTAACTGTTTGTACAAATTCCATGTAAACTTGTCTGAGTATCAGAATGTTCTCTGTAGACTCTATTATTATACTGTGTTGTTAGAGGGCCGATTTTCTTTATATACACAAAAGTCTGTCTTTTATTCCCCCCTTGTCACACAATTTTATGACACACAAATGTTGACAACATTTCAGGCGTAAATAATATACTGAGATTATTTTAAAACAGTAAATGAGGTTGTAATCGCTTATGAAAAAAAATCTCTTTGTAGAGATCACTTCTATCTTATCGTATCGTATATCATTGCAATTTCGAACTATAACCCTTTGATGTATGCGGTATGTGAACGATCCGCGTCAAAGCGAATTAGGCTTGCTAAATTAAATAAATATTTACACATAATGTGATTACAGTACTCTGACGATGTGGTGATGCCGCCGGGGGCTCCCTCTGTCTGCGGAAGCCGTGGTATGCCTCCTAACCTGTTAGTAATTTCAAAAATATAGATAAAATCAGGTCTCTATTTTTTTTTAACATCTTCGAGGAATGATTTGATTCAGGATATAAATACATGCAACGTGTGCTCAGTGATTTTTAATAATACTATCAATTACGAGTGTTAAATTTAAAGAAAAATGGTGTCAGATGGTTATTCCTAACTTGAAAATGAAAACAGATAGCATCAATTTGGAATAGATGGAAATAAAGAAATTGTGTTTTGTTTAAATTTGAAGAGACAAAAAATTTATACTTCAGAAAAACAAATTAATTTCTTCGCAGAACAAGATTACTAAACAGCAACAATATGAAAAAAATAATTTCAAATAAAAAAGATGATAATGAAAAAATATTTTTAATCTAGGTATTGAAAAGTTCTGCCATATATACATACATATATATTATGTTATTTCGATGACTTCTTCATCAAATAACTTTTAAATTATAGGATTTAGCTCAGTTTTGAGAAACTTTTGCATTCATCTATACAATTCTTTATATTTTTATACGTTGTATAAATGTATAAATTTTTTATACATTTATATTAGTATAAAATATAGCTATTCAGTTTTAGGAATTTTTAATTCTTAAAAATGAATAGCTATATTTTATATTAGTTTAAAAACAGACATTTATAATAAACATTATCTCAAAAAACATATTCTTTTAGGTATCGAGAAAGAAATATACTTTAGAAAATTTCTCCCGTTTAAAAATAATTTGTAAATAAATGTTCTGTTTTCATTTTGAAATGGTAAACAAAAAAACTTTGACAGGTTCCTTTTTCTTTAATTTGTAAGTAATAAGACTTTTTAATTTTTTTTAAATCACCTTTCTAATATTTATAAAGTGTTATATAAACATTGCTTCATATCACATATTTTTAACCCTAAATCTAATAAGCCCTTAGTAACAAGCACTTTTTGAATGATATCCAAGTACATATCCCGCCGATCGGAAATGTATGTTTCGGTCGTCATTCGCATGTGAAAACCCAAATAATCATAATTGAGAGGGAAAAAAGAGTCATATTTACAAATCACCAAGTATTTTTACACATATTGAAGTTGAAATAAATTGACCACAAATATTATCCACTAAGAATTTTCAAAATATACCTACAAGTTCAAAATTTACAATTAATTGTCTAACTAGTTTTAATAAATATTGATTTCAAATTTACTAAAATGTCTAATTTTGATAAATTAAATCATAACATTCTTAATATAATCACATGGAGAATTATAATAGACGTATGTACCTGGGGATATAAATAGTTATTATATTCAGGCGAAATATTAATAAAATGCTGTTATATTAATGAGACTTTTTTGACAGGTAAAGGTTACAGTGAAAATGTTATTTTCGGAAAAGCGTGAAAGTCTAAGGAATAGTTGATCCCGGTCGAGGTGGCGTGGCGAATTCGTCGCTTTTAATGGGGAAGTTATGATTTATTGCCGCGATGCTTTCGTCGGGCGCCGGCAGCGCGCGGCCACCGGACTGCCTAATTTCTTTATGGCTTTTATCAAATTTCAAATTGTCAGTTTTAGCGAGATCATTTCATAAAAGAGGTTTTACTCTGTAATAGCCTTCTCGTGACCGTTTCTCATTTAAGGTGAAATTTGGTACCTACCACGACTTATATTATTTGATGGAAAAAAAAACTTAGTTATTTGGTTGTATAGGCCGCATATTGTTTAAAGCGATATTTTGGACAAAAAAAACGCTACTTTATTTGATCAGCGTGTCTAAATTGCTGGGCTCAGCAGAAAGAATAACCAGACTCATCGCAGATGTGAAACTAATGCTGATCGGCTTTACTTATCGTTATTCTTCTATCAATAATTTGTGGTCAGAAGATTTATATAACATTTGTTATGAAACTCAAAAAGAAATCTACAGTTACTCGCTAGTAAATAGCATTTTTAATATAATACGGATACTAAAACTGTAGGTATGAATGGATTATTCAAATTAAACAGCGGTAGTTTGCGTTTTGCACAAATCAGCACTGGAAATTCCGATTACCCGCACGCGAATGGCCGCACCACCGTGGCTGCCTAGCTAGATTAGCAGCTCGTCGACCTAACGACTAGCGCTGGAAATCCCGTCATTTAAGTAAACCCATTTTCGTTGTTCATCTGCTCGTCCTTCGGTTTTAATCCAACGCGTTGCTAATTCAAAGTTCTTAATAATTTTCGAAAATAAACCTTTAGAAAAGAATTTACAAATGACAATTAATGAGTAAGACATTAATCTTAATGGCTGTGGTGGCAAGAATTTCACCAAAAATCATCTACTTGCAACTTACAACAACATTATTGCGTTTGCGCTCAAAAATGTCACTACTGAATTTGATTGAAATGATTATACAGTATATGTTGTTACGTAATCACCCTATGTGAGATTCGAGAGTCAAGATCAGATGAAAACAAAACATGCAGAAGAGCAGAAGTTATATATTCAGCTGCACAGAGGAACAATAAATCGCTACGAAACCACTTAAATACTTCTAGTTAATCGCAGTTGACTTGTGAACGCATTTATCGCAGTTATAAAACTGATTGCCAGCACTCTAACTCCCGTATACATATATCTCGACTAGCCTTCTCGAATTTACTACAAGTGCACACAGGCCAATGAATGAGGGAACGTCCATTAATTACGTGAGCTGCTTTTCTTTCGATTTGAACGCCTCCCTCCCTTCTGGGTAGACTTAGTGCGGTTTATCGGACTCACCCCTCACGTGAGATTACACCGTAATTGTTGTAAGACTAAATTTATTCTAAAAAACCAGAAACATAATACGACAAATGTGTTTAAATTTAGTAAAATTTAGAATTACAATACCGTACACTGTAACAAACATTGCTCTCTTTTAATTAAAGAAAAATTTAATAATTGTTCAAAGTAAAATATTTTTTTTTTCTCCTCCTGTAATAATGTATGTTCTTCAAAAGTTGACGTGTGATTCTTAATTACACTTTCCATTCTCTCAGTTTAAATGAGACCTTGTAAAATTAACCTCCCGGCCCCCCCCCCCGTTTTGAGCTTACATAATTAATAACATAAACGGATAAAATTTATTGCACTCTCGAATATTCTACCCTAAAAATAGATGCATTCAAATTGTAAATACGCGTTGGTACTGACAACGGTTGAGGTGGCGGGCGGGAGGGAGAGAGAGTTATGTTACAATCCTATAATACTACCACTAATACACCCTAACTAACTAAATAACTACACCTAATTATCCTATCATACACCTGGAATAGTATCCACTATTTTGGAATACTTTTTAGGGTTTCTGATCTTGTACTTTTAATTATTTAGTTTGTAAGTTTGGTTCGCAAGAAAATGTTTAGGCCTATTACAAATAAATAAATGATTTATCCAAGGATTTGGGCTAAGCTTATAAGTTAAAAAAAGAACTATATTATGAGAAGGCTATTCAATTATCATATGGATGTATTATTTTCTATAAAAAGAAAATTCTTTACAAAATTAATTGTCATTAACTCACAAAATTATACTACTTCGCCTTCTTATGATGTATTCTGTGAATATCACTATCAACAGTAAGACATACTAAAATGGCATTATACCAATATGAATAAACATAGACAATAATATAATGAAATTTAAAATACGGGCATAGCAAGTGATGTCGGGCAAGATCTAAACAAACTCAGTAGATCGACCCATTTCCGTTATCTGCAACGAAACGAGCTCCTGTCTATTCCAATCTGAATTCCAAGAGATTATATCTATTTTCGCTGTCTGCTCCAATAAAAGTTTTATCTGATCCTCTGTTTTGCACAAAATCTTGAATGGAATCAATACTCGTCCGTTCCGTTTTCTTTTTCATTCTTCTTGTCACTTAAATATCTTAATTTCCCATTGTGAAAAAAATGTAACAATATTTTACGTGATTATATATCATGCTCCTTAGTATTTAGCTTGTAAAGTTAACTTCATTAAAATAATATTTGTCTTTTTTATAATTGAATTATTTCAGACACATATTGCAATTTACAATAATATTTTTATAACAAATTATAATATCAAGCCTTTCATAAGAATCTTTCTTAGAGTTCAATTCCCTTTATAAACTGCAATACAAAATAATGCAATATCCTCGCATATTCCTAAAACTTCTAATCGTTTGCATCGAAAATAAACACATACTAGATTACCCATGCACGTACAAAACCGCAATAAATAACACAAAGATTTTTTTCCAAAAAGTTAAGTACCTTTTCTTTAGCTATTTGACATTCTGATACAGAAAACAAAAAACCATTTTATCAATCAACTTTGGCTTAGAAGATATGGCTTAAGTGTAATTTAAAGAAAACAAAAATTACCATAAAAATAAGTTAAATTTTTGAAGGCAGTCAAAATTGATCTTTTTAATGGTATTCTGGAAAAAGATGATTGTGGTAGATCTCGGTTCGAACTCCAGCAGTAATGTGCCATCACATGCACGTCCCATCTGCCCTTCGTTCCTCCATAGTATAAATTTCTTGGTAGAACCTTTATCCTTGTTCATCACTAAAATGAACAAGATTTTTAGGAAATTGGCCTAAATGAAAATTTAAATAATGAAGTTTTACACTCATATTACAACCAAGATCTTTCAGACATGATAACATATGTTGGACTAAGTCTTGGTAGTGTAGTGCTTTAGTATTACCAAGAAAATATTTCATTACTGACACACATAATTCCCAAGCAATAGACTCGATTTTGTTCATTGTTTTAAAAATATTTTCATCCTTAACTAGTAATCGCATTTGTAGTTCGTCAGATATTCCAGCCTTTGATTCAATCAGGATCATTCCTGTTTGAATCAAAGGTCGAAGATAAGTCCTTTAATAAAGATCGAAGATAAGTCAAAACAGATGACGTAACAGTCGAAGATAAGAATTATCTTCGACTGTTACGTCATCTGTTTTGACTTGGCAAGATGCTGTTGCAAATATTAACGGCAAAACTGGTGGTACAGACTCTTGAGCTGTGCTAGATAATAAAGTTCGTCGTTTGGCAGATGATAAATTAGGGTAAGTGCATTTATTGCTATTATTTGAGTTGATACTATTTACATCACCAAGACAAAAGTAACAATCATCATCGTAGTTCTTAGTTTCTCGCCAGATCATGGGGATTTTAAACTTCAGGCAACTTCCACATAACCATTGTCGCAAACTAATTACACAATTGTGACACACAATTTTCGGCACCCACACCTTGTCCAAATTACATGCTCATACTTTAAAATAGTCCAAATAAGCGGTTTTTACAAAATATGTAACTGATTTTCTATAATCTTTAAAGACATCTTCATTACAAATGAATCTAATGAATTCTAAAATCGAATGGTGGGCTATTCAAACAACGTCTCCTTGATGTAGACACCGCAATAATTTTATCTTAAGTGATATCAACACTGTGTTAAATTCGTCAATGCGCGTCTAACCTCACATAAAATATAAAGAAGCTAAGCATAAAAAACAAAATAAATTAAACTCAAATAGATCTTAAAAATCGATAAGTAAAGATATCAAAAATTATTTAAAAACACTTTTTTTTTTAAACTTCTCAAAAACCATATTCAATTGAATCGATTTTAACGAAACTTGCAACGTTTGACACAGCTTTTTGAAGGCAAAAACAAATTTAGTTTTATAAAACTGGCCAAGAGCATCTCGGACCATACTCATTAAAGGGTTCCAAAGTCATTATTACAAATAAATGCGCTACAGATGCAAAAATATTTGCATGTTTCCAGCTCGGAATAGTTATAAGCACTTTAGTCGCCTATAACTAAAAAAACAAGTAGGTACGTCGACCATTACTATTAAACTAGTGTAAACTAAAGTGCATCAGCAAAAGAGCGTATCTTCAAGGTATTTACGTTCTTTTGTTGAGAAACGCAGTTTTTCGTCAGTAACTCAAAACCTTTTTATGATTGTGTTCAAAATAATTTTCTTTAAAAGTGTTTACTAAGTGTTATCTTCTGTATTTTTTTATATTTTTTGAACATACGATTTAGAAATAGAAGGGGGACGCAATTTCTGCAATTTTCGGAGAGATTATTTCTGAAATTCTTCACATAATCAGAAATATTGTTTAGAAACCTTAACGCCTTTTAAAAAAAAACTTTCCTAATATTTGCTACTCGTTGATGTTTGCTGAAAAAAAAATTTTTCAGATTCTGTTACATGTATATAGTGCCCTAGAAATATTTATTTTTGTTATTTAACCGCCAAAGTAAGTAGCGCTTCACACGATACACATACGATATAAATTTTATCTGTACAGATCTAGTGGTTTTTTAATAAAATGCCTGTGATATACGAACGGACGGATGCACATGAAAAATCTATAAGGATTCCGTTTTTACCATTTTGGCTCGGAACTCTAAAAACAAACTTTCAGCAGACGGGCCATGAAGTGATTCTATAAGGGTTCCTTTTCCCTTTAAAAGTACAGAAACCAAAAAATTAATACAATACGTTCTCTTAAATACTTTACGCTAAATATCTCTCGAAGAAGTTAACCTATTCCGATGAAATTTTCAGCATTCTGCACAGTTTTATTAGAAAGAGAGCTAATAAGATTTGAAAATCGCTCGATTGAATAAGGAAATATTAAAAAATAGTTGTACAAACTTTAGTCACAAACTGAAGTGGCGATGGGTAATAAATACTATAATGTGTTAATAAATATCTTGGAGGAGTGTAAATCACTTTATTTTTATCTTAGGTGCTACTGTTTTATTTTTCATTTTCTTTATTTGGTGCCGAGCTTTCAATGTCGATTTTTAGAAGTTGATATAGTTCATCCATAACCTTTTTAATTTTTGCTCCGCTCTATGACCATATTTAATCACTTTTAGTGATCCCTTTGTTTTGTTTTGATTGTCTTATCTAATCAAATCCTCCGTCCTATAAATATATCATTGAACCTTTTATTCTCTTGAACGTCAGAGCGGTAGTAACTCGAATAGATTTTCTTTCAAGAATTTTTGTACCTTCAGACTTGATGGGTTTCTTGTGGATTGAAATATATGTTTCAAAATTACCTGTACTTCACCAATTACTTCCACTTCGTCTCTTGTAAATAAATGTTGTATAGTGTCATATTTTATTTACCCCGTATATTCTTCTATTGCAGACTGAAGAGCTTGAGTCTTATATGCTGGTCTGGTGTAGCTGCTAACGACTATCGTTACCAATTCCGCTTAACTTGTTACCGTAGACACGAATCGTCGAATTGGTCGATCCGGTCAGAATCGTTTTAATATCTTAATTCAAAGAAAAAAATTAAATATAGTTAACAATTATGTGTACCAAGTGAACAGTTGCTTTTAATTTTATTTAAAGTTCGAAATAATATTAAAAACAACCATTCGATTAGTTCCTAACTATATAGTTATATATATATATATATATATATATATATATATATATATATATATATTGTAAGATGGGGGTTCGCTCCAAAGGTATAAATAACCTTTTTGGTACTCGGGATCTTCATTAAACGGGCAATAGTGATATAAGTTATTTTTATTTCTTTACTTCTTAAATAATATAGTAACACGTATACGGTTGGTGTGATACTAGTTACGATAAATTCGTTTCCTTTTTATCACACTACTCTCAGGGTCCACGCCTCTCTTCCTTAACACACCTCGTTTACCCCTCTACTTTTGTTTTCTAAATTGAATAATATCTCATTATTTAAAATTAACAAATAGAACTAACATTCGCTAACTCAGCACAGAGACCCAACGTCTCGCGTGCGAACTCTTTCAATATTGTCACAAAATTACCCTGTCAGGAACTCAAAGATTCAGATTAAATGAAAGCAAATACGAAGAACAGCGCAATACGTATAATCAGAATCACAACTTAACTAATTGATTTCTTGTCGTTGATCGCACTGGATTTGTGAACGCTCTGATCGAAATTTACACTTGCTAACTGACCTTCCAAAAGGGTCACGAATCATCTAGAACAACAAGTCGTAAACGTGTTAAATTTGATACAAACAAACAAGAGTTATTGCTTCCGAAAATTCCACTCCACAAAATAAATCCATTTGAAAATAAATTGTAAACAAGATCAAAAGCGTCGACGAGGCAAAAAACAGCGCGCGCGAATTGCGGACGCGCGGGGCAGTTTCTTTATTTAAGGAATTCTATTCTTGAATATATTTTATTATTTTCAAATTTATTTAGCAGTTCATTTTTAGCTCACGAACGCAGTTCGTAACAATATGATGTAAGTAACTAAAAATTACTATCTATTAAATGTTTCTTAAATGTAATTGATCTAATTAATCTTCTCTATTAGTATTTCTATTATGCCAAGCAAGAGTAAAATTTGAGATCTCGCTAAGCAAATTCATTTGAACGTATATTTAGTTTAACTTCTTCAGTATATCTATATTTAGTATACACTTTTTATTTATAATTATATATAAGTATACATATAAATTAAATGGTTTCTGTTTTATAAATTACGAAATTTACATTCGATTTTGCCTCTTTTACTCTTTTAGAGCACAGATTTTCGAAAATCCTTTTTATAAAGCATTCACATATTTATACTACATCACAAGGGAAAGCTGCTGTTCAAAGGACATTGCCCCCGTACATTATTCGCTTAACAACCAACATACATGCAAAATTACTTCCCACTTTCAAAATAACGACCATGCATCGTTGACATCCAATCAGAGCAACGGATACCTCTGAGAATTTATGTATTACCAAAAAACTTTAAGAGTTTCAGCCTATAATTATGATAAAATCTATTTCATAAAGACATATGAATCACATAAAAATAAATATATTTAAATAATTTATCATGAGTAACTTTATCAATGAACTATTTTAAAATGAACTTTTATAACAACAGTTTGTTTAAATAATCAACTTCAATAGCACTCATTTTAAATTATGATGCCGCATATTCTCTAAGTTCGTTAATGTAAAGATTACTCTATGATATTACAACACTGTAAATGTGTAAAGACGGCTCCAGCTTAATATTAAGAGGATATTTTGTTTACTTTAGTTAAATGAAGAAATTCCTCAGAAGCGATTTCCTTTTTTTTTTTATTCTATGTATTCTGTGCTCATATTTCCGGAGGGTACTAAAATAACAACTACGTACGCCGAGAACGCTGTCGGACCCAATGAGAGTATATTTTGTAATATAGCTACATAAATTTACAGTTATCAAATCCATAAAATGAATCTTTATTAATGTTCCTTCTAATTCCTAAATTGTTAATTTTTTTACATTGACGAAAATTAAAAAAAATACACCAGACAACACTGTAAAGAAATTAAATGTTACAGCTAGTAGAGTTTTAACTCTTTACATATATACATATACATACACACTTTAACAGATAAAGGTAACAATATTATTATGTGTTTCTATACACTTTTAGCCTAAGATAATAGCTCTCGGTGAGATATATTACTATTCGCTTATTCAAGATTTTTCTTCACATTAAATTGGCAACGATTCATTTAATATTTTTTCACTAATATTTCAAAACAAGTAACTGAGGTACTATATATACACTTCACACACGGCACACTTCTGTAATAACATCTCTATACGGTTATGAATAAAAAAAAATAACAAATCCATCGTACCAAGGCAGTGAAAAAGCAATATAAAAAATTAACTGCTCCAACACGGAAACCAAATATGTGCCTCTCGGTCGCAACTTATTGACACCATTCATAAATTATTCGTTGTATGAAATGAGAACTAAATATTTTAAGTCATTTCAGAACTTCGGATCCAATTTTCACCGACCAATGCTAACAATTAACAGATTATCAATTCCCATTTAGAATCTCTTCTTCTTAAAATGAATTATTAAAACCAAAAGATTTTAAATTTAAACTGGTAGCCTGTTAATTGTAAACATTGGTTGGGGAAATTGGATCTTAACCTGCGTTTCATTCAAAAGGCTATTTTTTAGATCTCTTGAATAAATCAATTAATTGTGATGAATTTAGCAACAATCAACGCTATTTTTAAGAATAGTAACTGGATAGGTTATTCTATTTAACGGTACAGCAATTTACAAAATATTGTAAAAAAAACATATTTAAAAAAATTTTCTCCAACGATATATCTTGAAAAAAACCGATATTTATGCAGTTTACAGCAGCCGATGTAGATCTGTTTGGAGAAAAGTACTGATTACATTTTGATGTCAATCCGTAGAGTAGTATAAAAGATATTTCGAAAAACCTTTTTCTTAAAATATTTTTTATATTTCTCAAAATATACCTTGTAAAATTGAGTAAAGTCCTTTCGAATGTTATAAACTGTGTTTCGATCGGTTGATCCGTTAAAAAGTTACGAGAGGTTCACATACACACGAAGTGAGAGCGAAACACACATACAAACATACAGAAACTTCTCGAAAAATGTTTGAAATATATATTACTAGGACCCTAAAACATCAAGATCTGACTTTCGAAAACTCCCTATTTTTATCAAAATTTTAAATTTTCATAGGGGAAAGTTAAAAATCAAATAAATAGTTTTATTTTTACATGAGCGTATCATAATAATTACGAAATGACTATCCAAAATTTTAAATATGATTCTCGTATTATCGACATTTGCAAATTATTTATACAGTGTCCACGATCAAGCTAAAGTTCAGTATACTTTAATAGCAAGAGGACGTTTGACCAAGCATTACGCCCCACACGCAAATTGCACCGACCGCACTCGCCGATTAGCTAGTTTACCGGGCGCCCTCGCCGACGGGATGCGACTTGAATCAGAAGCATTTTCTGCTACCGTTAGATGAAAATGGACTATATGAGTTGTGATTAAAACTTTTATTTTTAGCTATGTAGCTAAGTAATGATACTTAAAATTAATATGCAAAATCTTTAAATACAAAATTAAATTAGTGTCTCAATACAAATGTTGAAGCTTTTGATACTCGTATATCAACATCCATCATACCATCTGGATTTGAACAGCCATATGCCAAAACCATTTCCAGTAAAGCATAACACATGATAATGATACAGCAGAACATGTAAAAAATTAAACTAAGCCAAAGAGCCTTTGGCTTAGTCTAACTGTACTTTAACAATATTGTTATAACAACACCTAAAATCGTTGGACTAAAGTCTAAATTGTTGGGAGTTACCAATTTACAAAAAAAATATTATAAACAAAGGAATGAAAATATCATGCTAAATAATTATTTTTTTTATTGTTATTAGTCAATTTAAATATGTACAAAATCAACATATAGGTAGCCTAATATTCCTGTTACCTATCATTTTTGGAAAGAAGTTTCTTAACGCAACTTGCGGGATATATGATTCAGTAGAAATCTCGTCAAATTTCTCTCTCTTTCTCTTCCTAACACACGTGTGGTGGACGTAGGTGAATATCGAAGAATGGGAAACGGATAGCTATACTAAATAACACTTGACTCTCTAACCAATGCAGTGGGCTACGTATATATATATGCATATACATTCCACAACAAAATTTAACATAACATGATAAAATTAAGGCAATGAAATGACCATTTGGCAACGGATTAATTCCTCGTCTCACGACATGCGTATCGCGCTTTTTGTCATGAGCATTCTCTCATGACAAAAAACTTCAGTGACTAGTTGCTGAATAGGAACTGTTTACAGTCACTAAGAAAATAACGGAAGCCGCGCAGCTCGACCTGTTTCACGCGTATTATGATTAAGTATAATCTTATTATATTCGTTTGTGTGTAAAATGTGTATATAAAATATATCCGTTAATAATACAGTACAACATATAAACAGTACTAATAGTATTACTTACATAAAATAAATCAATTGTAAAATTATTAATATTTTGAATATTTTGTTGAGTTGCTACACATGCCAGTAAATTAAACAAGTATGGCGGAAACCGCACGCCGCATGGTGCCTAAGTTCATTTTTCAACATTTTAGTAAAAATATGAGTCATTGTCAAATATGTGAAAAATAATCATTGATTTAAGTTGTATGTGATTATTAAATTTTATTACGTTTTCGAGATGGAGCACTTTTATACATGATCACTTGTATATACTACACTTATTATTTTTTTAATATGAAATAAAAATTTTTGATTTGATTCCGTACTTTATATTATTTGCATTGAGAAAATGATTGATAATAAAATATACCAATTCCACACAAAAACCTAGAGAAAGTTGTATGGAAAGGGCATAACGCTTTCCCTAATCTCCTTAATTAATTACATTCGGAATTGAAAAAAAAGTGTTAAGAAACTTCTATCCTGAGTTTTCTGACTGAACTTGTATTTACGAAAATATAATAAAAAAATATCAAAATATCAATACAAAACTTCAACGTTACTTTCTAAAATTGTTTGTATTACGCAGCAGCTGTGACCTCATCAAATCATCAAAGAAATAATAACGAAAATTATACTTTCAATATGAAAATCACAGTTAAATTTATGTATATGAAAATATTTCATCCACATGATTAACTTTGTCTCGCTTTGACTGTGTTAAAATTACCAAAAATGCCTTCCGATAGTTTGTTTTTGAGAATAAATTCATTTTTGGAATAAGATTAAATTCAGAAAAAATAGAAAAGGATTTTGCAGAAGTCGAGTAATGTAACGGTCGCTGCTTAATACTTTCTAATATTCATGTTAAAATATCAATGTATCGATAACTACGATAATGTATATAACCGGTATACTACATCGTACTCACATGATTCCAAAACAGGAACGTGTAAGTACCTTAGATTTATTTACAATAAACTTATTGGGATCGACAATTTGAAGACACTACACAAAAAACATTTTTTTTAGAATTCTTGCCTGTCTGTTAGTGTATTTGTTAAGGGATCAAGCAAAAATTATCAAATACACTGACAGGTTCAATTTCAAATCTAGGC
Organism: Eumeta japonica; assembly: GCA_005406025.1. NCBI lineage: Eukaryota > Metazoa > Arthropoda > Insecta > Lepidoptera > Psychidae > Eumeta > Eumeta japonica. Next base: position 130,261 of record BGZK01001107.1, on the reverse strand, counting down.
CATTTTTTATTTAATATAGTGATACCAAAAATAATTAATCTTATTCTTAATACCACGCTGACGAAGTCGCAGGATAACTCTTTTTAACAACGATTTCGTTGTACACGTTTCAATAAATTTTCCTCGGAGCACTGATCAATTAAACACAAAACTACAATTCAATTCTATTTTAGCCTTATAAGTCGTACCAAGCACAATCCCTCTCAACCTCGCCACACACGTCGAAATCCCGAATGAAAAAAAATCAGCACCTAAAGATAGCTGGTGGTGACGTGACATGGTTTGTTTATTCGCTGCCTACTCTCGGATCCCCATCAATCACTTAAGTGAACTCGGTTAGATGTTTTTCGGACGCCGAGCGCCCCGAGGGTGCTTCGGTCCCGAGACCTTCCGCGTCGCCAGACGGACAGTATAACGTAAAAAAGTTAGGTAAACGTACTGTCGTTGTGCAGTGGACGACGGAATTAATGTTTAACGCCCGGTGTGATCAACCTTTTAGATTCCTGATAAAGGATAAACCTGCATAAAGTCTGGATGTATTGAGTAGAAGGCGCATAGTACTTTTAGTACGTTGAACGATATTCTTTAAAATTGCTCACAAACCTCAACGATATATATTTATGAATGTTACCAGAAAACGGTACTGCGATATGATGTGGAAGTAACAAGTTTTTGAGAAAAAAAAGCATGAAATAAACTTTCAATTCATACATTTTTATACAGTTCCATGCCAAATTACCATGTAAACGTAGACAATATCCATAATAGTATTACAACTAGGAAGGACGCATATCGAGATAACAGTTGGGATTAACTAACACATTTTTTATACATCACACAAAATGACTACTCTTCTCAAAAAATTATTTCTTATTAAACAAAAAAGCTTAGACAATATAAGAAAAAGAAAGCTTAGAATATCTAATAAAATTAGTTAATTAAAAATAAATCATTTTAGTATATCAGATTCTTATTTGGACTAAGTTGACGAAGCACTGTCAATTCTACGATCGAATTGATAAGCTGTCAACTCATATAGGTAATTAGAATTACAAAGTACCAAGTTCGAATCGTAATTACCAGCGGATGTATAATTGAGTATTATTTTAAGTTATGTCGAATTGAACAATTTGCTCCGTGCCTCAGACTTGAGGTCCTTAGTCTTTCAATGTGAAACAAAACGATAATGATAGGGAATGTTTCTGCAAATAAGGTAATACAAATCAGACACATACATTAGAAAGTATTAACAACCCATTGCTTTTCTGAAAAAAATTACGTAGTAAACATTATTTAGCAGGTAAATATTGTAGAATATATAAAGTAAGTGATGATTAGTCTAGTATGATGTATTCAAATTTCTAAAGAAAAAATTTTAGAATGCATAGAAAAAAGTATTTGAGATATAGAGAGACAGACGGGCATTGTACCTCGAGGTAGTCTTATATTATTAAAAGTCTGTTGTACCAAGGTTATCTTCTTGATATAAAAATTTAATAAACATAGTTTATGCGAAACGAGTAATAATAAATGCCCCCGAGAAGGTCCTACAATCTTCATGTTTTATTGAACGAAACCGAATATTATACATACAAATTAGCTATGATTTTAAAATGGCAACACATGCTAAAATCAAGTTATTGTAAAACTAATCTGCAAACATTTCACTTGATCTAAAATAGTCTATGCCAAGTTAATTAAATTCAATATTATTAAACAAAATGGATGCGTGTTCATAACACAAGTTTTCATAACACATGTTTGCGGTTAACCGCTTTCTTTATGTTCTTAACTCAATTTCTAGCATTCGTGAAAATTAAATATGAAACAAGAAGATCAACATACACTACAATGAAAGCTAGCATTCAACGGAATATTCAGTTTCGAGAAAATGATTAATCTTATACGTTGCACTTTAATAGACGAAAATTGATCTAAACAAAGTAAGCACTAAAATAAATAAAGTGTATATTTCATTTTATGCCCTAACTGATGGCACGAAAATGCGCTACGGAACCACTAGAAAATTTTTCGCTTCATCACGTTCTATTTGTTAATAGAAAAACTTAATTTCCAACGTGTCTAAATATAAATTCATATCATTACCTATATTTAATAATAGAAAGAAGATACATGTTTACGTATTTAAGTATTAAAAGCTCTGGTGCTTTTTTGGTTGTGCCCCAAAAGCCTTGTGATAATTTATTTAATTAATTATCTTATATGTTAACACCACAAAAGGCCATAGATTTCCAAATAGTTACCATCTTAGAATATCTATCTTGTTTCTCAGACATCCATCTATCATTTCTAGTTGTCGATTTTGAGTACTTAAATTAGGCCTTTCTTATATATGCCATTAATTTCTAAATAAGGATTTATAGGGTGATCCTTGTCGATCTATATGTCGATCATATTCGCTCTATAATTTTCTTTTTTCAGTTTACTTTCATTGATGCTTTTCAGATGGTCAAACAAACGAAAGGTTCCTTCTTGTACTCTAGTTAGTATATTTCCTTTCAAACCACATCGTTTTCTGATGTCACCTATTTCTGTACCTATATTTTAAAATGCACACACAAACTACAATTGGACTAGAATTTATATATGGATATCCAAACACGCTTCTGCCCACAGCCAGTGGCGTAACTAGGGGAGGGCGGCGGTGGCGCCCCGCATCAGGTGCCACCCATTTAGAGGTGACACCTGACTTCATCCGGCCGCAAATTTTGATTCACGGAAAATGCACAACGAAACATAAAACATTGTTTATCATTAGAGTTTTTCTTCAACTTAACAGTTTTGATTTTTAGGGTGTCACTTCAAATCCGCCTCGGGTGACACCCAGGCTAGCTACACCACTGCCCACAGCACTTCCGTCCACAGCTTTCCGGGTTAGACAACAATCCTATTTCGTCAGCTATCATTTCTACTACCGTTTTCATTAATTACCTGGCGCCTTATTTCATTGGCTAACTAGATTTTGTGCAATATACAAACAAATTACTATAACTTATTAAATGGATTTCGTATGATAGACAAACAGGTTAAGCCTGTGTAGAACTAGATTAGATCTAGTTCATTTACCCATTCGCGTCCCACTTACCTATGTATTTTATGTACGTAGAGCCACTTATAGCTTGTATCAAGTAGTGCCATTTAGTGTTGTATCTAATAATAACCTAGCAACAATAAAATGAGCTTAATAATCTTTCGAGATAACGCCATAAAGAAACGTTTAGAATTATTTTTACCTCGTTTTTCTAGGGACGAATCCTATATAGATAAAGTTGGAAAGCAAAATTAGTGAATCCGAGAGGAGAACTACCATATCCTTTGCGGCACTATAAAGAAAATGTTTATAAAACACCGATCAAAATCACATGGATATCATAAAACTTACAAACCCGCGGGCAAAGTCGAGTACAAATGCTAACAAAAAAATACAAATACTAAATATGTAAATACATCACTGGAAACCTTACCTGAATTGGTTTAGCCATTGAGAATATTAGCATGCATAATCAGACAAACAAACCAGCAAAACCCCGTTTATGGTTTTATTACACGTATAGTATAGGTGTCTATTAAAACTGCTGAATCTTAACTGACGCTCATATTTAATATCAAATCCCCTCAACAAAGTGAACTCTTAATACCTTCCCCTCTAATTCAACCCCCCTTATGATTTTAGGCAGGATTTTGCTCGCCATTTAGGAAGCCCGAGCAACATGTTAATGCATCCGGAACAGAGCTGACGGGCACTATGTAGGAAAGGTAAATGAAGTTAATGGACGAAATTTATAATTAAGCTCACAAACTTCCACCGCCAGTCGGTATAAGTTAGTTTATCATCTTTTTTTTTTCGTAAATGTCATTCGTTTAATCTTTCTGGTGATTATAGAAAATCATAGATGTATTGAAATTTTCTAGTGATCAATCATTTTTCCTCTGATTGCTATTGTATCGTGGTACTATGTAAATAATTATGGGAAAATAACTTAAACGTATTGAAAACGGTCAAACCAAACGAGAATAAAAACAAAGCCATTGCGTACACGCGAGCGTGTCAGTGCGAGGACAGCGTACAAAATTTAATTTTATGAGCAATAAAATTTTGATAAGCTAAAATATTTTTCTTTGTCTAACGTCATTAAAAAGTCTTCATAAAACACCTATCAAACCCATCAATCATCATCGAATCAAATTATCAAACACATGATCCATGTACACTTGTAGTTATTAATGCAATTAACGTTTACAGTGATGTAAAATGGTAGATGTCGCTGAGTCTGGAGTTGTCAGAGTGTTTTTTATTTATAAAAAAAAAAAATACTCTGAACATTTGAAAACATTTTAAAATATTTATAGCTTTTCCGCCTACATCAAAACCTTTTGAAACTGTTTTAAGCCCTTTCCTTAGACATTGGACGTTGCTAACGGACCTTCTTTATTTTATATTTTCCCTTACAAAAGTTTCATTTTATAAGAAGCTTGGTAAATTATATAATCTTTAAAGCTATTATTCATTTACAATTGTAAAACATTTCAGTTTTACTTGGTATTTATAGCAAAACGTCGACTACATTTATAGCTATTTTGATAATGTACTTTGCCAGACAAATGCTATTTTTTTTTCTGATTAATTAATACACAATCTACACATTATACTAACTTTACAGTCAGTTTATTATAACTCTTAATTTATTTGGATCCAAATTGTGATCCCGATCATAGTCTCAATCCTGCTGTCGCTCCCGATTTCTGTCTCGCTGTCTGTTTCGATGTCACTCTCAATGTCGTTTCCGACCCCGGTCTGGCTTCAACTTCAATTTTCGAATCTGATCTCGATCCCGTTAGGAATTCTAATTTCAGTCTTCCTATTGATTGTACGCACGTTACCCACCCCAATTTTTATTTCGTTATCGGTCCCCGTCTAGAGCGGGAAAGTGCGTAGTTTTTGTGTTTGGTCATTCAGAAAGTAACGGATGAAATATGGCCACAAATAATTACAAATTAGTATCCAATATATAAAAAAGAAAGAAAGGTAGACCATTTAAAAGACGTAGTGACGATATAGCATAAATAACCTATGATTCAGATATAGCGTTGCCAGGCTTCCGGATAAAGCCAAAAATAGTTAGGGTTTTTCATTGCGTGTCCGACGAAAATAAACAGTGTCCGTCTTGTCCGGCTTTTTACATTTCGCAAACGAGTGAAATTTAAAAAACCGGGCAATAATACTGAGGCACAAATCCTCAATAATGTAAGGTTTCTGGCCTTTTTACCCAAATCTACGGCCAAAGTGGTTGGTCTGTTCGGCTCTTAAGTTTGGCGGCTTGGCAACCCTATCCAGATAGACTCGACTGGCAAAAGATAGAGTCGATTTACTGAAATTCGAATAAAGTCAAATTGAAGGCGTTTTAAACATTTCAACTAATCTTATGAGACTGTTTTGTAGCGGCATTCAGGAGCATCATCTTCAATTCTTTACTCCGTGACTATGCATTAAGAACTATATTATCTTCTTCGAAAGAGATGTAATGTCACCATCTACCGCTGCGACATTTTGGCAAACATACTTTCAATACTAACTGATGATTATATATAATTATCTCTGGCTATTTATAAGAATAATTTGAGGCGGTAAAATATTAAGCTCATATATCAAGCCATTGGCAGTTTATTTAAAGTGTTATAGATTAAAATATTTACATATTTTATAGTACGCAATCATGTACTACAATACATATAAATATTTTAATCTATAACAAGGTGGGCGTAGCACCTTTGGCAAATGATTAATATCTGCCCCTTCTTAAATATTTTTTCCAAAAAGTCTCCTACGACAGAGATTTTTTACAGTTCATATAGAATTCACTAATAAGCTTCAAAAAATAATTATGTAGTTCAATTTATCATTGAATGCAAGGAAAAGTTCAGTGCTTTTACAAAAATACCAAGTCTTCACTTGACTGGATATATGGAAATAAACATTATATTAGGTTATACTCAATAGAAGAATTGTAATGAATAGAAAAACAGGCATAGTGAAACTGTAAGTTTTCCTACTTGGCTTGAAATTTTGAAACCTATGGGTACAAAAACCATTATTACTAGCGTTCATTATAGAACGCTATTAGAGAGGAATCGCTTAAGGTATTAAACTATATATTCCAGGTAAAGTTTTGCATGCATGTTTTATTGCCGGCGATAAATTCTGAAAGCTGGGAGGGAGACGCTGATCCAGTAAATCTTACATTATTGTCTGCTCGCGCTGAAATGTGGCAGAATAGCTGCACCAATTTGGCAGCTGAAGCGCGCCCCGGCGGGGATTCGTCGCTGCGGACTGCTGCCGTAATGCACTTCACAATCTCGAAAGTCATCTTTCAAACGGAAATACCTTCAAAGCGAATGTAAATAGAGTGAGTTATTACTTTTCATGCTGTATTACAATAATACGTTGAGTTTGGCGGGGTGCGAAACACCTTACCGACGAAGACAGCGGTAGAGACTTTTATGAATAAATATTGCCGTTAGAAATTTTTGAGATTGTACTTAAAGGCTCATTTCTTAAGTCATTATTTTTATGAGAGAACTTTTTAAGCTATTTCGATCTTAGTTCTTAACTTTTTAAATATTAAGCAATTACAATATCGTTTTAATAAGTCTTTTTCCAGTATAATTTGTACGCTTATCTTAAGAAATGACGCATTCAAATCACTTGCAAGACCTACGAACGCTGACTGGATCGTTTTAGATCATGCAGAGGCCCTTAGACACACAAAAACAGTTAGGGTATCTACTTTTAGAAGCCAAAGAACAAAACGTAAATATCAATAACAGAATATTATTTAATACAGCCTAGGGCTCTGGGCCTGTGCCCCACTTATACTTGTGGAAATGTCAGAACATACCGCTGGGCAACAAAGGTTCTCAGAGTGATAACCGCGAAACGAATATCGCAGTGTCGGACGGCGCGCACAGGGTACGCTGACCATCTGATAAAAGAATGCTCTATGTGTTAATATGTTTGTCTGTATACCTATCTACGCAAACATAATGTGCAATAAAACGGTAAACGAACTATCGCTGGAGTTATACACTCTGATGATTTATAAAACAGTGTCATTGAACACTGAAGACGAAAGTTGACTTGATTCTTTTATTCACTCTCGCGGCCAAAATGTAGTAAACATTGCTGCGCTACCTTAAAATAATGTCATTTTTTCAAAGCGCAACCGTTATATTTTTGAGTCTTCCATTAGTTTATTGATTTCGCATACATACACGATATAAAATACAGAAGATACGGGGCGCAGACTTTTACCTGTCATCCTTGTAAAATTAAAATCAGCTTATTCCAGGAAATTCAATACGTTAATCAGCACTTATTGTCGTATTTCATATTTATGATATAGCGACAAAAACACAAAAAAAAAACTTGTGCATATGTTGATTATTCTATCAATAATAAATAAGAAAGTAGAATTGATACTGTTTAAAAATTTAGATTTTCTTATATTTATACAAAGAGTTTACGTAAACGTGGTATTAACTACTAATTTCCAACGTTCCTTGTCGTTAATATTATTTCATTGAAAATTTACAATGACATAAAACTTTTTTAAACAGGTTGATGTTTGGTACAGTTTAATTCAGCTGTTGATGGATGAAAGAACTTTAAAAAAAAATACAATTACTCTAATAAAATAATCTCATTTAATTTATGAACCTTATTGGATTTGAATTTTTTTAATCGTATCAAAATTGTTTTCATCACGATCAAGTTCAGTCGGCTTTCAAGATCTTTAAGTTTTCGGATCTTATCCAACTCACAGAAGCGCTCTCCCCACCCCGGAGTATGTAAGGACGTAAATGGGCGGCGATGTAAACTGCCGTACCTACTATATAACTCAGAAAGTACTATAACGATTACAATAAAAAATACGCAATTATGCCTAAATTTCCGTAAAACTAACATAGTATAGATAACCTAAATCGATTCATTCACTTTTTTTTTTTGACAACTAATATAAGATTCGTGGAAGGCACACGTTGAAAACAATTTCAATTGTCGTTTTGTTTTCTATTTCTTGAAAACGGTAAGTTCACGTCATGGAATCGCTATTCAAAGTCGGTAGGTTGTGTGTAAAGTTACATGAGTGTCGCCAGTAACTATTGAATTATAAATTGTAGGTTTATAGAAAAATTGCTAACATTTTCCAAATAATTTTGTTTAGATTCCACTGCATTGAAATGATTTAATTTAGGAATCACATAGGACGTTAAAATAAATGTATTCAAATAAACACTGACTGGTGGTACGTATTCATCTTGCAGTGGTTCATGATTTGTCATTGTAAATAATGTTAGGTCATGTTATGCACTAAATATACAACACTAGCTGTGGATCGGCTGCTGTCAAATTATTTTTTTTTCATGAACGTATGATATTTTTTAAACTGCGCAGAATTTTATTTTTTTCGCATGCGTTATTCATCTTTAAAAATAAATTAATCTTGACCTTGTAAAGCAAATGTGTATAATAAGTGGATTATCAAGAAAGATAAATGATAATTACACGGTTTGCATAGAAGTTAGTGAGAACAAACAGCCTATTAGTATGCTTGCAAAATTATTACAAAATGGTATTATATGTCGACAGTAATTCATTATTTTATGTTTCTTAGACATTTAAAAAAAATTATAGTTTCTTTCTTTTTGATTGTATATATGTATAACACAATCTACCTATTTAGTACATGCTTCAATGGTCGCTTAAGTTCATTTTTTAAAGTTTCGAATACCCGATGAAAATAGTGAACCCTTATCTATCTGTCCGTCTGTCATAGCCCATCGTCTCCGAATTCACTGCACGGTAAAAATCGCAATTTAATACATATATGTATATATAATTAGCCAATTCAATCACGAACACATCGTAATTGAACCGATTTCGATATTTGGCTTTACCTTTGGAGACCAATCAGCACGATAAATAAAAACTGCTCAATTGTATCATGTGACGTATCAAATTAATGAGTTCGTTTCGAAAAATGCAAAGATATATTTTTAGTCATAAATGCATAATTTAAAGAAAAGTAAACAGAATATGCAAGTATCGAACATGATTAATGTAGAAATAACTGAGCTTAAAATTTTGAAAAAGGTGTGTAATATAGAGCCTCACTGAATAATTTAGAAGAAAATCTAAAAGAAAGTCCTAACTCTTTGATTTCTAGCCGAAAACCCAAAACTGTTGTGGAGAGACAATGTATATCAAATACATCACTTAATTTCATCAAAGACTAGCACAATGATTTTAGTATGAAACTCTAACATAGATTATCCCACTAGCATTAATTTGGAAACAAATGTGAACCCTTCTTATACAATATTGAATATAAAAGCTGAGTAAAAATAATTAGAACATTACGGTTAAAAGAATTCATACATTTTCAAAGTATTTTTATGAAACAACACCATTTTACTGTCACATTAATCTCATCGCCATTAAAATAAAAAACGGGCACCTTAAATAATGTAAAACCCATTCGTCGATCGTATTCATTTTATCATTAAATCATAAAATCACTACTTGAGCTGCTTGAGTAATTTTAAATTCCATACTAAGTCCAAATTTGCAATGCTAATTTGTTTAAAAGTTACAATAACTGTGGCGAACGGATAATTATCGATTCAATAATTTTCCATCAAGCTGATATAAAAAGAAATGTAGAAGGGCACACCTCTACAGAGGAGCAACATTTGTGACACAATAATTTTCACCTTCACTTCTGTGAATTACAAAATTCGAAAGACGACGAACAAATATTTATGGATTCAATGATAACAAATTTGCAGGTCAATGAAATAGTAAACAAAAAATTAAAATGGAGTTAATGATCGAGCGTAGAATTTGATAATATTTATAGTAGAAAATATAGCAATATGGACGGTGTATACAGAAATTGTACGGGTTTGGTAGGCGGAACAGTTGTTTTTAACTCAAAAGAATGACGTCACTTCTCCCCGTGGGTGCCGGTATTTTCACCGCTTGATTTTTCTAAAAGCTCTCACTGCAACAGGGAGTACATGGAAAGCCTTTTATCGTCGTCAATCAAACGTTACATTTAGCGCGTAAAAATATATCTTCTGAGAAATCAACCGTCACGGTGTTGTCGAGTTCACGAGAGTTCCACGGTCGGGCGAAACTCCCGACTCCTGTTCCAGGTTCCCAAACTCGGGCAAATGTCGTCATCAAGCTTTGCCCCCACCCATTCCCCCTCCTCTTGCCGCACTCCCCGCAAAGCCTAGCTCCCGGGGCGCCTCCTTGACCCCCGCATGGCCAAACAGCTGGGCATGCGCCTTGAACATTCGCTTCCTAAAATTGTTTTAAAAATATTTGTATGTCTATTTCCTTTCTAACGCACATAAAAGTTTTAAATACGAGTAGTGTTGTACTATATGAGGTAATGGTAAAATAATGCCTAACAAAGCTAGTAAATTAATCGAGTGGGATTTGACGTTAGTTTTTATTCATTCAAATAAGGGCGCCAATCCGTTCTGCATTCTTGCGCATGTGCGGGCACCCAACGACCCGCAGTAAAACAACTGGTCACGTGACACGACGCGCCATTCGCTCGGTGACTTTCGGCAGTTATCGCCGGTAAGGCTCAGCGTGCGGACGGTATGTACGCCGTTCCTTGCGAACTGCACATGCCTTGTCAAATTTTATTAACGCCTTAAACATGACATATGTATCATAAAAATTGCACGATTCGTTGTTAAATAGCATTTCTAGTGATCGATAGTGAGAAATTAACGCTATTCTTTGAACGTTTCGTTGATCTCGTATAACAGAATTTACGATTTCGGTCCGCTCTGTGGTCGTGTTATTGTTTTCGCAGTTCCCCAAATGTCTCGATCGATGGTCGCGTTCGACGTGCTACGTAAACGGTGAAATTTAATATCGTAGGAATGTTGACTTTATCCGGGAACAGGTGTCGTTTTGAGATCGGATAACGGTCGAGTATTAAAATATCACCGATATGTACAGGTCTATTTGTTTGTGCGCGAAGAGTTCGTCGCGGTAAAGTAAAATGGACCGGGTGAGCGGCGTGTGCCGGTTCGGCGGCGTAGTGTCGGCGGTGAGGACGCGCGCGGGCCGCAGCCGCCGGCGGGCGGCGGGCGCGGCGCCCCAGCCGGACGACGGCCGCGAGCCGCCCCGCCGCGGGCTCGGGGCCCTCGTCGTGCTGGCCTGCGTCATCGTCTACCACAACTGCCTCTACTGCGGCTTCGTCTTCGATGACATCAGCGCTATTAAGGAGAATCGTGATCTGCGACCACAGACACCAATTTCGAATATATTCCTCAACGACTTTTGGGGCACTCCTATTCACAAGGTGGGTAGAACATATAAAATAAATATTTACCCACTGACAATTATTCCTGGTTCATTTTACGTATTAAAAATTGTACAGATTATTTTGTCTTATCGATAAAATAAAAATAATGACTGCAAGCAAACATTACAACTCTACCTGGGTATAATGATTGTTTTATATAAATTTATAATAATGCGACTACTTGCAAAATATTTTTCCTTCCTCTTTTCTTTTAATTTAATAAATTCACATAAGAAAACCGACCTAGACAGAACATAATGTGAAAAACAAATACCTAAAGTATTCGTTCTTTTGAAGTTTTTTTATAAATCACAAATCAATAAAATCCTCTATAGATACCACCTAACTCTATGCTCAACTGATACCGATAGGTTGTGAAGACTTAATCTAAATAAATAAATTTTATTTTCTTGTCTAAATATTTGGATTAAAACAAAATCATATTTTCTTATAAGATGTCAATGGGAATTGACGTTGGAAAATTGGATTAACAAAATTATTTATAATTAGGTTTGCCATTTAATTAAACTGTTAACAGGCTCATAATTCTGCTGTATATCTTGCACGAATGTATCACTTCTAATAGCTAGATTGAATTCTGCACTGTGGAAAATAATCAAAATCCTAGCGTAAAATGTTCACAATTAAAACCGATCAAAAATCAAATAAAATCACTAACTTATAATGAGCTTATTCAACGTTAGACGCTACAAAACAGGCATTTCAACTTTCAAATTATCATATTCAGTATTATCAATATTAGCCACCGCTCCACAAAACAAGAACAGCCAGAAAGAAGGCTTTTTCCTTTCTTCATTTTTCTCTACAATTACCATCCATTTAAATCATCTGTGTATTCATTAAAGCGATAAAAACCTTTTTTCATAAACTGGCCTTTAATATATTTATCAAATTGTTTTTTATCTAGATTATTATTTTCTTCGGAATTACATTGTAAAATCATATAAAATTACGCATGAAAAAAGTACCAATTCTCGACAGTCTCAACCTTAGACCAGCGATTATATAGTATTTATGATGTGACAATCAATATTCTTAACAAAATCATTAATATTATTAAGCACAAACTTACATTTTTTTTTTGACGTAAACGTATTGACAAGCTACTGTTTAGATAATTATATTTCTTGTAAACTTGCTCCGGCTTTCAAATTATATATTGCTCTAATGACCCTTTTCTGTATCACTATATAGCTTTGATATTTCCAGCTTCTCCCTAGAATAAAACTTCATAAGCCCTAATATTAAGTAGCTGAAGTATAATCTCGGCGGCTGTCCAACAATCAGTCTCCTCATTACCACATACCCTACATTATATAATTTTCCTTAGATATGCCTCCCGAAATTAGACCTCCCCTAAACACACGCATTACATTTGAACTTAGGGACATAAGCAGGCTCCAGGCAGTCGTATTATCTACTTAGCTTACATAAAAAACGCATCTGCGAACGGGAGCCTCTTTTGTTACATTCCAGACCTCGTAAGGGGATCCCTTACGAGATCTTACGGATATTACGTCACAAGCGAGGTCGTCAATTGTTAAAAAAAATACGGTTAACCGTAGAAATTTTGACGTTTTAATCTAAAATTCTGACTTACTAAGAACTTAAATATTTATGAAGCTAACGATATGTTGATCGTGTAGTTCAATGCTTTGGATTTTCACATTCACGTCGAACTCCTTTTACGTACAGAATCTTTATCACCAACCCTTCCTTTGTACAATAAAAAAATATATATATTATTATCACATCATACTCTTCTATTTCTTTCTACCTCTTCCATCTAAACTATTTTCTAATTCATAAATTAATGGTTATTTGAAGATTTTATGTATAAACTTTTATACATAAAATCTTCAAATAAAATACTGTCAATTTAGACGTAGGTATCTATAAGGCTTCAATTTAGCCGAATTTATTAACGTCATTACACGCGATATATCATTACGCCGTCTTACGATGCGAGGTGCTTACGTGCGTGCTGTAACGACCGTCTGCCGGATTTCCTTAGCGATGGTCTGATGTGTATCATAAGTACTTCAGCCATTTCGTGGGGCTTTCACGTGCATCCATAAACGACTGTTTTTCTATGTACAAAGGCGAAACCTGTCACATTACATTATTTATCTACTGTTTGATGCTAACGGTTGTGCTATAGTTACTTTTGTTTATACATATATCTAGCTAAGATGTACAGTTTATGTATTACATATTATAGTTATTAAAACTATTTCCATGTTATTCTAATTCCATTTTATTTGTAAATAAAAGAAAAACGTTTATGGTGTGATATTTTTATATTAGAACAGACTGATCTTTCACACAAGTATCCTGTTTGAATAATTTATGTTTAGATAAATATTACTATAATAATTAAATTAAATATTGGCTTAATTATGAGCTTTAAAATATCTAATAATTAAGGGTTTAAGATAGGTACTCTAAATTACTAGTTACCTATGTTGAATCATTACGTAAGCCAGATTTAGATATAATCACGTGCTTAAATGTAGTAATATATTTGACTGCTCTTAGCTACAAACTAAGTTTCCTATCAGATGTTTCTTTTTTTTACATTAAGTACTTGATTTAATTAAAATATATATATGTATATACAATACAATTATTTCATCAAGCGCATATGCAAACAGTTTTTTCTTATTTTTCGTGATCTGATAAAATATATTTCAACATGGCGCACGAAAACATTTTCTCACAAAACATTCCTATTTCCGCGAACATTGGCAAAATGTTATTTTAAAGTTCATTTTATCAACGTTGCGCCGCGTAAAGCGTGATTGGCAAAGTCATTTGCGCGCCCCGCCCCCGCCGCTCGGCCCCATTCAATGTTTCAAACAGAATATGCCCGAATGAAAGAACGAATTATTACTTTCATAATACTTCTTGCCTAAAACATTCCCGAAAAACTCATCTTGTGAAGTGTGCTCAAGCAGGAATTGTGTGAGTTATATTAGAAATTCAACGCGGACGTGCGAAAGGGTTTAATCGTTTCATATCGTGACGAATAATAATGTGAGATTGGAATATTTTATGCTAATTTTAGAATTATTTATTTATTTATTTTTTTGAAGTTATACTTCTTTTGGTGCGTTTGGATGAGAGTGAATTTGTGAGCTGCGCGCGCACAAACGACATGATGAAGCTAGCCACAGAATAGAAATAATATCAACACTGAATATAGTTACAATACTGAGTGTTCATACTATATAGTAGTACATAGTACAGAGTGTTCATGCTATATATTACATAGTACTTATATTCATAACCCAGTTCTTGCAAAATATAGTATTCATATGAATAATCAATTTTGAGTATTAATTTTCTATAATTATTATTTTTGTTCAATTTATTATATATATAAACATTATTTGTAAACTTTTAACATTGTGTTGTGAAAAATTGTGAAAATTTGAAGTGTTTTTAAATATTAGAGGTTAACCATGTAAGTATAATATATAGATACATTTCTAACGAACTTATTATTTTCTAACAAATAATTGAATAATAAGTACACACACTCTTTTTAAATGTATTTGACTCATTCACATAATGAATAATGATTATATATTTGTACTGTATTGTTATATTGTTACGTTAATAAAACATTTTCAATTAAACAAAATCGTTTTGATTGATTTTAATATTTATTGTCGATTACTACTGCATTTGAGTTATTTTAAATATTATTCATACGCCAAAGAAGTATAACTTCTAACGCGTGTACATAAGTACACACACTCTTTTTTTTTTTGTCTACTACTTGTATTTCATTTCCCATGAGATTAACAAAATTAGATTATTATAATTTTAGTCCATCAAAAACCATATTTTATTTAAGGTTAAATAAGATCATACAACGGTAGCATACTTTCCTATTAGATTTTTTTTTAGCTTTAATTCTTGTAGATTTGATCAATTTTTCGTCGATTAAAAACCACATCTCATTTAAGCTCAATAAAACCCAATCATACAACACAATCATATGACACTATCAAACTATCTTTTGACACTTTCCTTGGCCTGTACCGTACTGTAAAACGGACAAATGTCGATCGATAAATCGAAATGAATACACAATTCCGTCGCCACACTTCTCTTTTTTTTTTTTTTGATAGTAAAACGTGCTCCCACATTCATGTCCGCCCGTGTCCGCGCATGGGCCGCTGCGCCGCCCGCGACGAGCGCTCCCCTATTCAATATATCCGTAACTACTCCCGGCTTATTTTTGACGTGACAACGTCTTAAATTAGGTTGCGACTGGGAGTCACTTATGAAAAGGTGTAACGCTCGGTAACGTAACGATGAGTCACCGAACGAGAGAGGCCCGCCGAATGCCTTGCGTCTCTCCCACTCAACTATGATCGGTCTGCCGCGCGCAGCACTAGAGAATTAGTGCATAGCTTGCAAATGTATTGCAAGTTATTGTATGTATATTTGTATATAAATACGTATGTATGTGTAAAGGTAAAAATAAAATTTTGTTAATATGAAATTCAGTGCGAGATTCTTTGTATAAATTAATGTTTTAAATATAATTCTTTGTATAAATAAATGTTTTAAATTGTTACTATTATTTCATCCTTCTTCCTACTATACGAATGAATATTCACATTAAAATGATTTTACCATTCAAAGTCGTTGTCACGTAAAACTTTCGCCCGTATACCGACTTTACAGGCAACCAAATTTTTATTTGTCAACGACTTACTGTCATTTCGTACGTCAGCTTTGCGCTATCGCGTCGCGCATTTTCGTATAGCCCGAGTCCCGTTCCTCCCGCCGCGCGCGCGTGTGTATTACGATACTGTTTAATATTAAATCCCGGTTGACGTTGACTTTCCGAGTCTGGATTCGGGTTAGTAAAAGATCGTTCACGCGAAAGTCTCATCCCGCCGACGTTGTCTTAACGATGCGAAAATAAAAATGTTAATTGTTATTTATTTTGCTTAATTTTGGTCTAGTTTTCATTGTAATATACGTTTTGCTCTTTCATGTTAAACAGTAAAACGTTCATTAGTTGCATTTGTCATCTTGTGTCCGGTTTTATCGAAATGGGTAAAAATTAAATGCCCGAAATTAAAATTGAGAGAAGTTGCAAAAATCTTTATGTATATAGTCGTTGGTGTTTCTGTCAGTCATCTTATAACATCTGAAGGACTTCTCTAATTGACGATGTATTCAACCGATATTTCTTTTTTTTGTCAAAACAGATTCATAACAGTAACTATGCTGGAACAAGTGGAACTGCCGCTCTATTTGCCCTATTAAAAAATGTTATAACTGTAGATGAATGATTTTTTTCATTTTTTTCTGAAAAATTAGTAAACACATGGTTTAATTATTGTATTTTCCTTGTTATTTATTTTATTATTAAAAGGCCTACTGCAAGTGATATGAACTTTAGTGTCAGCTCGTTTCGTACATCAATTTTATAATCTATATTCATATATTCGAATATTTTTATTAATAATAATATGCAGCAATAATACTTCTAACCAAAACTATAAGTATGCTTGTCAAGGTGACCTTAAAAAGGTATACATACATAGATTTAGATGAAAGCATATTCAAGACTTGTGTTACTGATCATTATTTTTTGGTATTTATTTGGTATTTTATATTTCATTTTCTAGCACGTCAATTCTTCTAGAACTTACACAAAACTTTTAGTATAGTTGTGTAATATAGGGTCGAGGAAAGAGTTTTTCGTATTTTATATACAAAATCAAGATAATTTTTTACTATTTTTTTATTTAATTATAATACATATATGCCATTTTGTTCAACAACTTGTTACCATTTTGTATTGTAGGTATGTAGGTATTGTAGGTGACATTATCAAAAAAACTATGACAAGTAGTTTTGACAGTCCTCTCTTGGTACCTAACACTACCTAAAGAATACTGAGGAGTCCGAATCAGGTGAAAATCTGAGAGTGCAAGGTCAGGGGTATATGGTGGTTGAATTAACACTTTCAAACCAAACTCTTTCAATATTTGCTGTGGGGTTAAAGATGTGTGTAGTCTGGTATTGTCATAACGAAAAAGGCACATTGTTTCTGTTGATAAATTCCGACCGTGTTTTTCTTTACTTCTTGCTTGAGTCTCATCAGCTGTTAGCAGTAGAGATCCGAATTGATAGTTTTGCACCGTGGTAAAAGCTCATAATAAATAATGCCCTTCCAATCCCACCATACATGCATCAACTTATTATGAGTTTAATCTGGGTTTCGCTATAGTCTGTGGAACTTGCTTGCCTCTTGATCATAATCTTTTTCGCACGCTTTTGTCGTAGGTAATCCATTTTTCATCACCAGTGATCAATCTTTTCAAAAAACGGTTCAGTTTTATTACGTTTCAATAGAGAAACGCAAATGAGTCCACGATTCATTAGATTTCTTTCAGTGAGCTCGTGTGAGACCCAAATATCGAGCTTTTTTATATATCCAGCTTTTTACAAATGGATCAAAACTATTTTGTGGTCAATCCCCAGCTCTTCAACTATGTCATTCGAACTAATATGCCGATCTTGCTCTACTTTTTCCGAAATGACATCAACTTTATTCGTAACCGACCGACAAGAGCGAGGTTTATATTTGACATCAAAAATAACCGGACTGAAAACGCTTGAACTAGTTTTGTGCTATTCTTACCGACATCGCATTAGATCTATAAACGTCAAAAATTTTTCCGCGGCTTGTGTCGCATTTTTCCCGTTTTTGTAATAAAACATCAAAATGTATCGAATTTCTACATTAGATTTAAGTACTCATTTTGGTGGACAGTAATATAATATAAAAATGGCAGGACACCGTCTTTAAACAAGCTACATACAAACAGCATAACCTAAGAGATTTTACTACAAGTTTTTAATCATAAAATACGAAAAAACTTTTTATCGTACCTAATATTTAAAGCATTATAACATTTCACGTTATACCAACCATTAATCGTTGGGATGAACTTTAGTAGTATTAAATTCAACTTGATATGTCTATCCGTTCCTGAAAAGAAATAGAGTTTTGACAGACGGACTGACAAAGAGACGGAAAGTTAAGTGATCCTATGAGAGTCGCATTTTATCTTTGAGATACGGGTTCCTAAAAAATTAAAAAGTCAAAAATTAAGGGATGTTTCCATACAGGAACATTTAAAACTTTTTTTTGTTTTCGCTCTATCATCGAAACGATAATTACAAGGGTCAAACTAGACACAATTGTAGTTCAGACCCTAAATTTAAGCAACGAACAAAAACCCAGCCAATTGTACAAAGTCCGTCTCGCACTTGGCCGGTTTTCCATATTCCTTCCGTCCGCGTCAAAATCGTCATATGTGAAAGAATCTTACAGATGTGGTGATAAAATGGCGTAGGCGCCGCTTCCGCCACGCGCGGCCGGAGGCGGCGCTGGGCGCGGAGTTTAGCATGTCGGCGGGCGCCGGCGGCCGGCCGCAGATCGCCGCACCTCATCCATCAACGTCAGCTGAACAAGTTTTTCGCCGCGTTCCTCGCCGAAGCGTCGGTTTCGTGTTTTTGTTTAAAAACTTCTAGTCGGGACCGCGGACGCGATGTCGCTTAAACTACTTTCGATATCGTCCCAAAAGAAACAAACCGTAAAAGTTGTATTTAGTTTCGGGCTTTGAATATGTTTCGCGGCGACCTCGTTCTGTGAGGGTTCCGTGTGCGCCGATGGCAGAATCCTTGCTTTGGTCGAGGTTCGACATTTCATAGCGGCTCGAAAATGCCAAGTGACGGTTGTGCCGAATGTTTCGTGATACCATTAAACATCGAAATATACGTGGATTTTCTTTTGTGATAGATGAGACATTTAGCCACCCTGATAGAATGTCGAAGTGTTCTGTTAAAAAATGCAAAAATAACACATTCAAAGCTATGAAAAAGAATGTACTTTATTTATAATAGGTGCTCAATCACGTATTATAATGAGTATTCGATGATTATTTTGTATTTATTCATTTAAAGTAGGATCAAAAACCGAGATATAAGCGGATTTAAAAGAAATAGACCTTAAACAACAAAGGTTTCATATTTTTTGCGTTGTCACATCATTCGGTCGCTTAACAAAAGAAACTATTGTTATATTAATAGAGTCGCCTTTTTTTCATTTTTATTTATCATTTTCCTTACATTTAAACAAATTTTAAAATTATTTTTAAAAGGAAGTCGTACACTAAATTAAACCTATTTCATAATTTTTTTTATTATATTTGAATGGGTTTTTTAACAAATTATATATAGGTATTATGCTTAGCAAAAGTAAATTAATGTTCAATGAATTATCACTTTATTTTATTATATGAATAATACAAAGTTTTATATTGCTATTTACTATATACATGGAAATAATTTAGACAATTGTTATTTAATAAAATTTTCTCCAACTTTCGTCTTCATTATACATTAAAAAAACGGTTTTAATAATTGAAAAAAAAATTTTCGCTTCGTGGAGCTCTTATATACATGCTTAATAAGATCACGTCATAAAGTTAAAAAAAAATCAATACTTTGTTTATAATACATTTTTAACTTAAACAAAAACTGAAAAATCAAAGTAATAATCGAGATAGAGTTCCGGGAGATGGGGATTTTTTATAGGAAATTTTCTCTTATTAACGATCTTTTTTTCAAAATTCTTAAATATTAATAATTTACGAGATACTGGCGAAAAACGAAATATCTTTTTTTTTTCATTTCAATTGTTTATAAGCTTTACAATTTTTTATGTGCTAATAAACGCTTTTCATACATTTTTGTAGACATTATGCCGGATTGAATGAGCTATTGCACGTATTTTTAGGACCACTATCTCTATTTTTCAACTTGTTACCTAGACTATAATGAGCAGGCATAACGCTCCCTGACTCTTCCTTCTTATCCCACGCTTTCCTAATTTACGCCATTGCGACG
This sequence comes from Eumeta japonica, assembly GCA_005406025.1. Classification (NCBI taxonomy): domain Eukaryota; kingdom Metazoa; phylum Arthropoda; class Insecta; order Lepidoptera; family Psychidae; genus Eumeta; species Eumeta japonica. The sequence goes on along the minus strand of BGZK01001107.1, from coordinate 109,880 downwards.
CTTTTGTATCTAACTTCACAGCGGCAGAGTTTCGTACGTTGTGCTGTAATGGACGCGTATTTAACTAAATCCGTTAAAAACATGTTTTATTTATTAAAAATTGTTGAAAAAAAAATCGTCGGACATAAATAAGCACTCTGTTCTGAACTTGAATAATTTGTAGATGCACTTTGAAAACAATTAATTCTAAATTCATTATGTTTCTTATTGAACTCATTAAATAAAAAATTTGAATAAGACTTTACTTTTAGATATTCTACATTACTACATGCCGTATAACCTCCCACCACATGATAAAGATCTTTAATAAGGTTATAATATCTATACTGATCCATTATCCGTGCGATTCTGTAATGATTCTGGTAAAATTTCTTTAAAATGCGACATTAAAATATTTGTTTTTCTATCGCGGAAGACACGTTGACAATATTTAAACTTCACATGAGTAAAAAGATACTTTTTTCACCCACGCCAGATCTCGAATTCGCATCTCCTACATAAAAGCGGCCCCATACCTACTAAGCGCTGGAATGTAAATATACACTATAGATATATGTAAAATAAGAAGAATTTGGACGACGGACACGTTCGGGACGCGGGACACAGGTCACTGCGGCGAAATACCGGCAGCGAGATGACAAGGCCGGTTTCTTAAAAATGAGTCGGGATACAGGGGCAATGTCGCGAGATATGGGGCGGAAGAATTTATTCCACGGCAACACGGACGCGATCGCTGAGAATGTCTTCGGCTCTGTTCTGAAATGATTCACTGCTACATATATAGACTCGAGTCAAAGATTCCCACTAGGGAAGTGCGGGGAATTCCCGCTAGGGGAAGTTACGAATTAATTAGTGAAGCTTATATCCTGCGTTTCGATGTTCAGCTCGTTGTCTTTAACTGTACTAGTTAGTGTAATCTAAAAAATCTTTACTCGATATTAAGACAATTTTTTTGTCCGTTAAAAAAATATTTTAATGCAAGGCAAACTCGCGTACCAAGTTTCATACAACATAGTACATTCTAAAATATGTAACGGATACTTACCAGTTTGCAATACGTGGGTTAAACTGAAAGTCCTTAGAAAATAAAAAAAACTGAGCAAGCAAACTAGCAAGTTATTGTTACTGTTATTGTTTTACAAAATTGTTGAGATCGTTACTGATCAAACATCGCTGAAATCGATGGAACTACTAAGAGAAACAATTTGCCCACTCGTACTTAGGGGTGGCCTCGACGGCCTTTTCATATGGAGGCGCTGCGTCCTCGGCATCCATAAGCCACTTTCCTCGAATCTTTTACTTTTATTTTAAGTGAGCCAGTATTTATATACTTAACGTCCCCTGTTAGTTATTTGTCTAGCGTTATGTGGTGGGCGTTGTCATGATGAAGAATTCTACTGCGAGATCGTTTTTCCCGAACTTTGCAAAACAAGAGGCAAAGAATAGTCTACCAGTTTGCAGTGACTTTTATTTTATCCTCTAAATCGACTGTTGCATATTGACCTGTCATTCTGATGAAAGAGGCCGCCATCTTTTTTTCCGACGCTTCCACTTCGTTTTATTTTAGTAGGCAACTCTTCGAAAGAAAACACCCACGAAGCAGACTGCCGTTTGGTTTCGCGACCGTAACACCAAATCCAGCTTTCTTCGCCATGTCGTGCACAGCATTTGAGTCACCAACGGCAAACCTTTGCATAATTTCGCGACATCAATTAATACGACGGAGTTTTTAAACGTCGGTCAAATTATAAGGTATCCATTTAAAAAAGAATTTTGCGCACTTGACTCATACTGATGTCTAAATTTGTTCGAATCTCCTGGTAGGTCACTCTTTTGTCAGTCTCTAGCATTAGCCGTACAGCACTGATATTGTCTTTGGTCTTCGCCAACTTAGAGAAACGGCCCTCTCGTAGATCATTAGTCAAATTAGTGCGACCACGTTTGAACTAGTTTCACCAGTTATAAACAGATGTAAGGGATGAAGCTTTATCATGAAAGACCAACCGAAGTCTTTTATAACTTTCTTGTCAGTTTAAAGAATAAAGAAAGTCATAGAAAATCATTGCACAAAAAATTTCTTGCATTAAATTCATGTTGACGTTAGATAAAACGGTAAAGATATAATTTTTTTTTGCTGCTAATTTGTAAAATCAAATAAAATTAGGATCTAGATCAAATTAAAATCGAGAACAAGAATCAAAATTAGGGTCATAATAGACGTAGCATCATCAGCCGATATAAAAGATGTTCCTTCTATACGCACGGGTGAAGCCGCGGAAGAAAATTATGTGCATTCAAAAATATCAAACGTTTGATTGTTCTTTAGGATTTCGTGAGCATTACTAAAAACCTTCGTAGCTTAACCAATTAAAACTAAAATATTATGGAGATATTTACAAGTCAAAAAAAATATTCTGTACATTTTTACGATTCTATGAGAACTGCTAAGAAGACTTATAATTTAATCGATTTCAGTAAAATTTAGAATAGAGACAACTGAAGACCAACGGATATTCGATACATTTTTAGGGTTCCGTGAGAATTAAAAGAAAACGCTTTAATTAAACCGATTTTTATAAAAATTACTATGTAGTAAAGCAGAATGCCAATAAAAGGATATCCGATACATTTTTAGGTCTCCGTGAGTATTATTGAAAACTATTGTAATGTAATCAATTTTAAAATTTAGAATTGAGACAACTAAAAACCAATAAAGGGATATTTGATACATTTTTAGGGTTCCGCGAGAATTTCTTTAAACTCCTTAAGCAAACCGATTTTAATAAAAATTATAATGGATATACAGGAAAACCAATAAGAGAATATCCGTTACGTTTCTAGGGTTATATGAGAATTACTCATAACTCTTATAATTTAACCGATTTTAATAAAATTTAGCATGGAGACAACTGAAAACCAATAAAGGGATATTAGATACAATTTTAGGCTTCTGTGAGTTGTACTAATAATCCATTTTTTTACATGAAAGCCTTTCTCTTCCTTCGATGTTCTGTAATAGTATAGTCGATAACTGCCTCTATCTACAATTTTGTATACTTTTCTTCTTAGCTCACATGTGGCGATGATGTTTCATTTTATTTTAGATGTTGCATACTCTAATTCCAATATTCTTGCTTCATTTGCCAGTGATCGGACATTGAATGTTGTAATGTAATATTTGTTTTGGTATGGCGTTCTTGGAGGTTGGTCGTCTACGAACCCCACGGAGACGAGTCTTTCTGGGGGAGTTTTATTTCAATTCTTTTTCCCAATTTTTTTTTTTGAGGGTTCAGCGTAATCGATTACTTGAAGTAACTTTCTTGATTGCTATTCAGAAGACAAAGTAGTTTCGTCTACCTCTGGGGGTGGATATATATAGGTATTTTGATTGCTGGGGAAACTATTCATCGAACTTTGACTAGTGCCTGGTTTGTTTGACATGATTTTATTTTTCTTAAGCGCTTATCATGTAGCTTTTCTATTTATTATTACATTTCGATATGGCGGTGTTATTTCTAGTATTCTTATTTTTATTTCTATCTATTCTATCTCCTCCTTGATTATTATTTTTTTCGGATGCTTCTCGAACTTATTTAGTTTGTCATAGTGAATACAACCTAATTTCCCTGTTGCTTTCCCTTTTCTTAATTGTTATTTCAAGTTTTTCCTCATTTTTATAACTTTTAGGGGGGGAAGTCTTCCTTCATGTAAAATGTTGCTGATTTAATATTTTTTTTATTTTTTAATAGTTATTTTTTTGCCATACCTAGTGAAGGTTACAAAAATAGATCTCACTTTTCCTTCATCGTATTTACCCATTAGTCGAACCATTTGTAGCTTCATTTGGTTATATTCTATATTAATAGCGTATTTTAATATTTTCCTTTCTAATGCACCGTACGATATTTTCCTTCATTTATTCCAAAAAATATTAAATTTCTCTCCCCGTTTTGTTTTTCGATGTTTTCAATCCTTTTTTGATGATTTAAATTGATTTCTTTTATTTTGTTGATGTCCTCTTACCTCAATTTCATATATCAAATCTTTCATATATTTCTTCATTAATTTTTATTGTAATCCTGTCTTCGAGCTTTTGTAATAATTTCATAGAATACTTTTTAATGTCCGCTTTCAATTCATTTAGTAATTTCGCCTGTTCTGACATTTTTGTTTTTGTTTGCGCCCTCTGTGCGTAATTGTCGGTACTAGTTGAAACTCGACTTCAACTATAATCGTGCGATGCGTTGATCGATACCTTTATTGGTTGCTAAGTGGTTTTGCCTTGAAAATGCAGATGACAGCATATAAACGTGTGATTGTACAATGTAGCTAAAAAAAGTACTAAACTAGTCCATATGTTTATGTAGAATTTATAAATAGGTGATGTAAAAAATTTTTTCACAACATTAGTTTATGCCTGTACTAGATGCAAAAACAACCATAATATAACACTTTTAAAAAAATTTTTAACAACAATTTTTAGAAATGTAATTTTTGTTAACTTAAAAAATATATAATAAATACAATAAACAATTTTTAAAAACTTTTATGACGTAACCTTATTAAGTTTATAATATATAAGGGCTCCAAGAAGCAAAACTTCATAGGCCAATTATTTAAACATTTTTTTATTGTATTAAATGAAAACGGAGATATGGCAAAATTTTGTTAATTGACAATAGCCTAAATTATTGAAAAATGAATTCAATTTTTTTTCCAACGGGATAATATTCTTTCAAGTGTAAAGAATACACCATAAATAATTCAAATTTTTCAATTGATATTTAATGCTCTACAAAAATTATTTTCTGTGGCGGGTTCACTTTAGAGGCGCTGCGCGCAAGCTGTGACGGCCGCGCGAAGCCTTATTTTCAGCGTTAAATTAAAATTATAAATAATGGAGATAGAGTTCCGGGAGCTGAAAGTTTTTTTATCATAAATTTCTTCAATGTTAATAGTTTCGGAGTTATTAACAAACAAATACCGGTTTTTTTTATGAAATTAATTTGTTAATAACTCTTGCAATTTTTATTGTGCTAGAAAATCTTTCGAATGCATTTTTTAGAAATCATTCCGAATCGAATGAGATATCGCTCATATTTTTAGAAGCTTTATCACTATTTAATACGTTTTTGAACTTGTTGACTAGACTATGTGGAAACAACTTAAAGCAAGCAAAAGGACTACATTATTTTTAGTGTTTTTTTTTGTGATTAAGTTTTGTGAAAATTACTAAAAAGTAATATAATTGAATCAGTTTCGCTGAAATTTTAAGTTTACATTTGGCGTTAAACAAAATATGACTTGTAGCTTATAAATCGAAAGAAAGCAATAATCGTAAAATGTATGGCAAATTTGTAAACATTATTTGTGAATAACTTACGTCAATAAAAATAAGCGAAGGTATGTCAGACACAATTGAGCGAGACTAGAATTCATTTCCATTTGTATGAAAAAACGATGTCTTTCAATTCTTGTCAAAAGCCTGCTAATGATTACTGACAATAATTTACAGAAAACAATACGACATAGCTCATAGCTATACCTTCTTTACATGCAGAACAGTTTTAAAAAAATGCCTAATCAAAACCAGCAAAAAAATCAGTTATTTCTGAGTAACAGTCAAATATTTAAGTCGAAATGAGTAAAATTTTGAAAATGATAACGACGATTGACAAACGATTTGAGCATCTATAACATGATCACGTTGTACATAAAATATTTAGCAAAATTTCTACGTAATATGTTATTTACTAATCATAAGCAAATATATATCGTTAAATAGATACTAATATAAAATAATTGGCATACGGGATTGTATTCTATCAAACATTTCTATGCATTCTAATAAGTCATTCAAGGTTATCAAATATTTCAGAATGAAAACAAAATGTGAGCAAATATTATTGTTTTGAAAGGTATAAACAAAGTATGAAAAAATATAAACAAACTAATTTATTTTCTTAATTTTTTAGGTTTCATATTTCTTAAACGTCGTGATCGTCCTTCTTTACACCATTGTCGTCGAGTGCATTGGAAATAATTTTAGGTCGTAAGAATAATCGTTTTCTTAGATTTGCTATTTATACAATAGCACGACCTAGAATGGTTGCCTACAATAAAGTTATTATTGCATATAGGTAACAACGTTTAAGTGTTTCAAATTATGTTACAGAGAATTCTTGCAGTTTTAAAGTATTTTCTTGAAATCTTTATTACTTTTACCGGACATAAAACTATTATTAAAATTATTTTTATTTTTCTCTTCTCCTTCACCTAGTAAAAGTCTTTTGTTTAAACACTCTTGCAGGCTCATGTTTATATAAATACACACTATATCCACCAATTAATGCGAAATTTTTAATATAATTTTTGTTCACACATATACATACACATGATTTTTTTTTGAGTATTTAATATGAAATGAAACATAGTTTATCATTTCAAATATTCATAAATCGGAAATATTTTTTCGGTGAAAATCCAAACGTAATTATGAAAATAGTATACGAATATAAGAATAGTAGAAAAACAAAACTGTGCAATTAAAATTACATTAAAAATATGTAATGTAAATATTTATTTGCCAGCGCTAAAAATATTCATATAACAAAAGTTAATTAACTGGTATATTTATAATACTTATTGGTTGTAAGCGTTAGTTAATTAATTTTTTGGTATGTTAATGCAGTATAAATTGTAAATAAGATACAGTTTTTGGATTTGAAAATTATATAACAATCTTCAATTTGCTAACAGCACATAATACCTATACATCGTGCCCAAATTAGTCTCAAATAAATATTATACATATATATTGTTGAAACGGACTAAAAGTAACCATTAAATAGTTTTTCTATGTCTAGTGAAGAATAAAACCACACAAATATTTTTAACCTCTTACAGATCATCCAGAAAACATATCATTGTAAATTTTCGGTTAACAGATCTGATATTGCTATTAGTCAAAAGTAAACAAATAAATAGAGATTTTTTTTCAGGCTCTGATACCGCTTTGTACCTAGAAAGGGACGTACGACGCGTACTGTCTTTGTTAAGCTTGTACGATTGGTAAAGCTCAAAGCGGCAACTCCAAGTGAAACAATACGGGAACATCTCTTTCACACCTATATAATTATTACGCTCTCACATCAATGATTACTTTCATTCTTTTATGTATATATCGCGAAGAAATATGTTCTTTATGTTGACGTGACAGCTTTCAACTTTGACAGATTATAATAATACACAGTTGGATGTATGTGTTTATAAACACATTAAATTTATTTCTGTGTGCACTCACACCGACGTAAATTCTGCTGGTTTTTCTTGAATTTTAAAATTTAAATATAAAAATAACTAAGTGAAATGATAATGATCATTTGTTTGAAATCACGTAACGTAATTCAATTTTTTTGAACATATTTTCAATGTTAATTGCGGATGTATTTCCATTATAGAATCAAAAGGCACGACGAAATAAATTTGTATGAAATTAATGTTTTTCGTTTACCCTTAAAACGCCAGATTTTTGTCTTCGGAGACAGTAAATATCAAACATTACATTATTTTTTACATCAGATTTATGATGCCAAATTATTTTAAGTGTTGGCTCATAAACTTAATCAGGGGGGAATGGTAGTTAATCGCACATTTTCAGATGTAACAAAAATTAAAAATATACTAAAATAATAAAAAATATATATTTCAATTTTTAATGAAAAAGCCATTTCAAATCAAACCCCAGATCACATTTATTACAGTCCTTTTTACTCGATGATAATAAAACTAAAATTTAAAATTCTGTTACCACGAGGTGGTACGTGCGAGCAAATACAAGGACATGTATCACAGACACGGAAGTCTCATCGTAAAGGTTTCATGCCAACCTTTTAGTTACAAAGCCCTAAAAAGAAAAAAAAAGTATGTCGAACGCTATTATTAAATCCACCTACAAATTATAACCTTTTTGTATTTTCGTCGTCTAATTAAGTTGACATTTAGTCTATTGTTTCACGTCGGCACTATTGACTTTGATAAACTGAAGATAACAAAGGATCGATGTCGCACGATGGTTCTTTTGACTTTGGTATATCAAAATATTTGATATGTTAAGTATCAAAGTATTATAAATCATGCGAGGTTGAAGTATACAATGAAACGTAGCCGACAGAATAAAATAAATTTATTATTTTTAAATTGTCTAATTATAAGGTGCGGTACAGATTTACAAACTTTAACCTGTATTTTATTGAAAATGTACTCAATCAATATACTACATTTGATTAAAATTGATTATGCCATTGTTACGTTATAAAAAGATATGTAGGACGTATAAACAGACAGCTCAGATATATATCATACAAGATTGTATTGTATTAGTCGCCTAATTTCTTTAAAATTGGTTTATCTATTGTTGAGTCATGAAAAGATATTGTGATAAATTGGGAGACAAACAGAAGGACAAACAAACCAAAAGTAGCCTATGTCCTTCACCAGCATTCAAGAGATCTTTATTTAAATATTCACTAACACGTTTATATTATTAGTAGGGAAGTAATAATTTGTATATTATGTATTATATGTATTACTAGCGGTCACCCGCCTGCTTCGCTGGGCGTAAATTTAGATTTTTTTTTTAATATCTAAATATGATCCGGGTTTTGCTCCCGTGGGCATAGAATCAATTCCTTCATTTTCTGTATCGGTCGATTTTCCTTTCACTTTTAATCGTAATCATAGTCCTGTCCTCGATGTCAGTCTTGTTTAAACCGCTGAATTCGAGGCCCGCTCCATTTTCGATTCCAATACAAAGCTCGATATCGATCTTAGTCGTCCTTAGGGCGTTGATGGTAGTGATAACAAACTACAGTTTATACGGCAACGGACATCCAAAGAAACAATATTATAAGAATCTTAAAACCATCTACGAACGATTTCGCGTCGAATGGTTAAAATTCCGGTTTCAATTCTTTCAGTCATCAGCGTATGACAAACATCTACACAAACATGCTTTTACATTTTTTTTGGAAATTGCTTTACTGGCGAAATTGAATAATAAATCAATATTCTTTACAAATAAATGCAAAATATTCTTTTTCTCGAAATATCTTCGATACTGTTTCAACATATGGGGCGCTAAATATCTGTGTACCATATATAATATACGTATGCATGGAACCTGAGCAACAAAGATTTGCTTGGCATCTTTCAAATTTGCTGTGGAAATATGATAACTTCCTACGAAAAAACTTATGTTCATTTCCAATAATAAATATTTAGATAGCAAATACCTAAGTATTTTAATTAAATAATGCCATCTGTAATTTACATCATGTGGTGCCATTTCTACCACTGTAGTAAAGAAACAATGCAGTATTTTTAAATATGACCGTACGGGCATATATTAAACCGTAAAAGATAGGAGAAAAATGTATTTAGAAAGTGTTTTTGATAAAAATGAAATTTTCATAATAAATTTTTTGTCAAGTGCGATCTTTACTAGATACGTCGTTAAATTCATGAAAACCTTTTTTGACATCAATCAACTCCTTTTTTTATCGGGAACAAATCATTCTATCGAACCGAAAAAATCCGAACACGGGAAGTTGGTTACATTTGGAAAAAACTGTTCGTATGTTATGCAAGTAAGTAAAACCAAAGATTTAGTAAATTTTATGAAAATAAAAATGGACATAAGTGTGTTCATACTTAGAATTTTATTTCAAATTATATTGGGAAAATTTCAAGGACATTTCTCGCAGTCCAGTCACTGAAGACAATTGCATAATAATATTACAATAAATGTTGTGTGACTCCCGTGTTCCCGAATACGTTTAAGTACATCACGCGTGGCTTTTCCCATCGGCAGGTGGTGAATATTATTCAGAATATTCAAGGCGCTACTTTTTAATTTTTCTAATGTGTTGTATCTACTTTTGTACACTTCATTTTATAAATAGCCCTAAATGAAAAAATCCAGTAGCGTCAAATTTGGAGATCGCAGTGGCCGTTTTGTAGGGCTATCCATTTTTCGGGAAAATAATTGTTTAATAAATATTTATTTACTTAACTATAGTGTGCCGGAGCTCCGTCCAATTGAAAATAAATTTTTTGACGTTCATCCAGAGCAAAGTTGTCAAATTTTTCAAGCACTTGTAACATTATTTCTTTAATTTTTTTTTGTGTTTAGCTTACTTTCATATAAATAAACAGTTAAAATTCTATTGTCTAATGTGACAACAATTGTATGAAATTCGTACTTGATTGTGCGACTCCGTCGTTCTTAAAGGATTGGTTTCCGACTGGTAATGATTGTTTTAGCGATTGTACATTTCATTATTCGAAAAATGACTTTCATCAGTCCATATGATTGATTGTAAAATATTTCGATCAACATTCGCTTGTCGTACAAACCAACGACAAATTGTAGTCTGCGCTCTTGGTCCCCAAGAAGTAAATCTTCTATACAATTTTCCCTTCTACGTAACATTTGTAATCTACTCGTTTTAAGATTTTTCATACTGTTGACTTGGGAATTCATATATTATTTGCAGCTTCATTTAAAGAAGCTTTTGGATGAACCTCAAAGGATCCTAATACGGTAGTTATAGTATATCCTTCTGTAGCTGTAGTAGATATTTTTTGTTTGAACTTAAAGCAACCGTTTTGATGTAAATTATGAACTAAACTATAAAATGTTTTACGATTGGGTACTTCACGTTGTTAATATTTTAAATGAAGCCTTTTGAGAGCATTTTTACATTCGGCTAATGAATAAAATACGCCTCAATTAAATCAACTTTCTCTGAATTATATAACATGACGAATTTAAAGATAACACAATAGATTACGAAAATTGAAAAAAAAATTATTATTCCAAGTAAACGGAAAATTATTATCAGTCAGTAATAAATTAAATGAAAAAAAATTATTCCAATGTTACCATTAGCAATTTTTCATTTAAACATAGAGGGAAAATAATTATCAGCCAGTATTTTTATATCAATCATAAATAATTTCTATGTATGTAATGTATGACAACAGTTTTTTTTTTGGATTCTTTTGGTTCAATAGAATGGTTTATTCCCGATAATAAACGAGTCGATAAAGATCGCTCTTGACAAAAAAATTAATTATGTAAATTAAATTTACACCAAAAAAAAGCTAAAGTTTCTAAATACAGTTTTTTCCTGTCTTATGGTTTGATATATGCCAGTACTTGTCCCATTTGAAAAACACTCTGTATAGTAACAATATAATTAGAGCAAAATATTACGAAATGATGATACATGAATAAACATTTAGTTTTATATGTAGATTTTCAAGAAATACAACTGTATAAATAATCTTAAAAAACACAATTGTGTCAAAGTTCATATTACAAAATGTGAGTATATTTGTTTTGAAATTTTTGTTTGTTGACAGAATAACATGATCGTCGATAAAAGAAAAGGTTTTTATTCTTATTGTTTTGTACGATTATATAATTTGGCTTAATATTTATTAAAAATAAATTGTCAATCCATAATAAGGTAGCATGCTAAAGAGTATCTAGTTTCACTCTATCATTCGAATTAGTTATCGTATGATATATCTATATCTTGGTAATTCCTATCATCCAAAAATAGTTATTAGATATACATAGTTACCAATAGTTCAGGAAACATAAAAACAATAATTATAATAATGTCATTACATAACAAAACCCGTATAATGACTATATTTAAAAACGTATTTGAGTGATGTTTAATTATTGTATTGATAATTTAATGACAGAAGGCATTGATGCCTGCTAAAAACAGATAATTGTGTTGTCGTATTTATAAAGCTTTCACTACAAGCACAGGGCGGATTTATGAGGCGTATGGGTAGGGTTAGCCTTCATAAATACGTAGATAGGTCCTACATAGAGATACGTCATCAATATGAGTCAGCGTGTCGCTATGAAATTACATCTTCTATTGACTGATTACACACATCTACGTGTAATTTATTTACGAACGCGGGCATGAATGGCGAACGTATGATCGAGCACCTGGCGAGCGAACATCATCCGTGCGGCGCGCGCGCCCTGTTCGGGTGACAATCGACGATAAATTATTCACTCGCACAGAAAATATTCCATGTTGCTTATGCATGAAATATCAGGGCAAACGTCGAAGCGCAAACCTGGATGGAGGCGGGTACTTTGTCGATCGATTATTTATTTGTGCGCATGTTCGCGACTCGCGTGTCACGTTTTACTTATCGCACGCGCGGCGACCTGTGAAATTCGTACGATTCCCTTTCTATACACACAGATGAGTCTGTAACGGTTCTTGTCACAGTTGATGGGAACTAAGTTCAATTTTCTCGTGATTTGGTGTGTTCACTTCGCGCCAGTCTCAATAAATCGATCAACCCCTACACATCTTACTATTTAGACAATATCCAATGTGATATTAACCACGCTATACATTAATGGTGATGTAGTCTGAGATATAGGTTGATAGTTCGTGGGGTGTTTTCAGTAATCCCCGGGTACGAAGTAACCTTTGCCCGGGCGACTGAGTCCCTTAATAATAAAACAAATAAGTACATAAGCACAAAGAGTTCGAGCGCACAACCGCTCGCGTGACCGGACTCTCACGTAAATTTCTAATTTCCACGACCTATTCAAGAAATTCATTTGTACACGAGTAATTTATGGGGTTGCGTGGACGTTGTTGCTGACCGCAATAAAGTAGTTAAAATTGTTTATTAAACCTTATGGTGCGACTGTTGTAAATTTAATGACGTCACTATTATAAATGTACGGATGCAAATAAGGTATTTGAAGTTGCTGAGTTTTACCTGTATATTTCTTTTTCACAAAACAAAATCAATCTGAAATTTGGTTAATAGTGATATTAGATAGAAGAACTTTATAATTGAATTTTCCCTGTTTTTCGACGAAACTTTTGTTAAAGATTAAATGAGATATTTAAAAAAGCAGCAATTTTCTCTCTTCAAGAATATTAATGAATCGATATATTTTTCAAGCGAGATTATTGCTACTTAGTAATATAGTTTTATATGCATATCAATCGAAACTTCATATATCAATAATAAAATATTATTTTACTCTTTAGTTTTCATGAAAGCAACAATATAATTTGTTTAAAGTTATAATTGTAGTCATATAGATTTATTAGACACTCGCCTGCAACATGTACTAACTTACAGTGTGTAACCCGCCACTAACCCTCCAATCTGTTCTTCCACTAAGAATATCCAATGGATTGGATATTGATTCGAGAAGATTGTCCCATATCGAACTCCTAAGTAAGTGTTAATATTTTGTTCATCTTAATCTAACAAATAATTATTATGTCATTTCTACGCATATATCGTGCCAAATTTACTAGTGTTGCAAGAATAGTAAATACATGCCACCAACCACTGCATTACATACGCCCATGCAATGCGCAGTACGTCAAAGGGTGACAGAATCGCCTCCGCCAGCAATTACATTACAGACTAATAGACTTGTTTGTCGATTGTCACAGAATAACCATCACTAAAACATTACTCAAATTGTCACGAGCAAGCGTTCAACAAAGCCGATTCGTATGTAATTACAAATTTGGTTACTAAGCATGTTATCATTATTATGTTCAAGTTTTAAAATATCAAAAGATTCCAAAACATTTAACTGCAACCTCTTTCCACATACACGTAAACCTTCGAACTCGTTATAATTACTAAATTTATGACCGGACCCTATTAAATTTATGTTTGACAAAATTAGATATGTCTACTTTATTGTTTTTAAAAGGCGAACTTTGTGATCTGATTTCAAAACAACAAATTCACACCTCACACGATAGAATGTGCAGATTTATTTGTTAGAATAACGGAATCCCCATATAACATAAGTAATTAAATAAACATTTTGGCAACGTGTGTATTAATACAACCATTAAGTATTGCCCGCCTACGAGTTTGCAACTTCGAAATTAATTTCTCATACGCTTAATACGATACATCTGACATATATAATTAGTTGTGTTTCGTTCTAACTACGCAGCAACCTCACCCACGCCATGCACAATGTTTAAGAAGATAAGACGATGGGACTCGAAACTCACCTTTACCTTCTCTCATAGTACACATCTGTACTTTGAGCACTTAGCATGGTTAATCATTACTTTGGAGATTCAAATAAATGCATGTTACATTTTTTCTACGTATATATGTTATCATTTGGTAAAGAAAAAAATTTAAATAACTTAAATATAAAATTAAATTTTAAAAACCCCCTATGCAAATAATAACTCCGAAAGGTAAAGAAAGAATAATACGTGTTGGCTCTTTAAGCTTGATATAAGTAGTACGTAATATCCAAGCGTGGTCGTGTCGGAAGGCTGCTAAGTCTTAATGAAGACTTAAACTCAACAATCTTAACCTCTTGTTTTGAAGGGACGACATGTATTATATTTTAGCTTTTTAAAGGTATTGTATGCATTACGGTATTTTAAAATATTGAATTTTATTTTAATTTCTGCTTTTTAAACTTTATATATTACTAGTAGTCACGCTATGATTTACAACTGTCCTTAAGTTGCAAGGAACCATAGTAAAAAATGCCGATTTATGGCCAAATTTACGAAAACTTAAATCGCATTAAAAGCTTCCAAAGTTTTACTATTTGTGAAGTCAACCATAAAAAACTGTTTGATAATGCTCCTATGATATCGGTGCTAGCAGAATAGCAAAAACTGACAAGCAGGATTAAGATACTTTAATTTTGGACTCAATCTTGTACTTTATTATACCAAAATATTTTAGTTTTTAAAATACTTTCCAGATCTGCCTTGAACCTATTATCAGTAATTAAAATGTATTAAAAATGTTTATTCTACCATTGTTTTGTTTTTGTAGTCTGTATCATACTACATCATCCATACCACACACTGTATCCATTATTCCAGTCTATCTTACCAAATAGTAAACTTTCATTAACACAAATCCTTTAACCAACTCCCACGTCCTAGTCCGTCCTTCGTACCGTACATCGCCATCAGTCGGAATCTATTTGATCAGGATCGGGTTAAAATCAAAAGCGAGACCGCGATCGGAATTGAGAGCGAGACGAATTAACGTAGAAAGCAGAATGGGGATCGGAATTGAAAGCATTGTAGTGAACCCAAAAACCTCCTCTGTTGTAACTTGATGGGGGGAGCTGGCTATCTTGCAAATTGCAGGTAATGATGCAACACTAGTTCAAAATTACTGTAATATAATGTCACTGAAGTAATAAATTGTCGAATTTCGACTCGATCAGACCTATGAAAAATGCTAACTTTCAAAGGGCAAAGCAGATTTTCTTAAAACATAGCTAAGAACACTTAATCAAATCATCGCCTTTTACAGGCTACGATGCCAGAGACAGACACACAGATACACACATCAAACTTATAACACGTCTTTGTTCACGTCGTGAATTAATCATCTAAAAAAACAACAGCAGTTAATTGCAAATAGGCAAACTGAGACTTGTATATATAAACACATTACATACAAGCAAAAATACAGAGCTTGATCACACGCGTTATTACTTAAACACAAAAATATTAAGAAAATAGAAAATAATTATAAACTGAAATCTTTTTTAAATATCGGTCCGACTCCGATATCGCAGTAAGCAGAGGGACATACAGGTACACGAGTGATCTTATAAGGGTTCCATTTTTCATTTAGTCGTACGGAACCCTAAAAATAAGAAAAAATAGAAAAAACATATAAACCTATAATTGGCAGTGTGTTTTAACAATTTTTCGTAACTCGTTCATACTTCACGTTGAACTGTCATAAACTAATACGTAATATTATCCAAAGGACGAATGAAGACTATTGTAACTTGAAATATATTGGTAAATTAATATAAGGTTAAATTAATCACATGAATGAACCTGTCTTGTTGCATAAGCAATCTACAAATGTAAGAATATGAAGTCTCTGTCTCTCTGTTTATCGACTGTTTGTTTGATCGGGGTAAACTTCAAAACTACTTACAAAATTTATTATCCCGTGAAATACAATATAGGATAATTTTTAGCTGACGAAAAGAAAATATGACAATAATAGTAATGATGTCTAAGAAGGAGCAGAATGGGTATCTTAATTGGCATTGGAAAAGAGCAGATGTGGGATCGAAATCGAGAATGAGAACGAAAACAATCGTTACTAAATTTTAATTTACACTTTACAAGGAAGGCAGGAAACTATTAGTATTATGTACAACTAACTAGCTTTTGCCTGTCGCTCCGCCCGCGTGCACATATTAATCCCTCAATTTCTATATCGAGTTATCTTGCTCTCGTCGTTTTCGATTTAAGTTCCGATTTTGTAATAAGTTTCGACTCTGACGCGCTCTCCATTTCAACCTTGTATCTTCTCTTTTCCAATCGCGTTATCGCTCTTGATTCCGGTGTCGATCCATCTTTGTACATCGATTCCCGTTATTTGTAAGTTATTGCACTGGAACGTTTTAGTGGGAGGTATAAAATATCATGCGTATAATACAGAAAATATTTTGTTGGGACCATCCGTAAATAAGTCACACGTTGATGGTGAGGGAGAGGTTCAACAAGTGTGACAAGGAGCGGGTAGAGTCATGATGTGACATGTAAAAATCTAAAATATTAATACTAAACGTCAACTCTAATAAAAAAAATTAAAATGTTTGATTTATTGTTGATTTTGTAAAAAAAGATTATGACCACCTGTGACAAGGGCGAAGGGAGGCCCAAAAATGTATGAATATAATTTATAGATGGCTCCGTATATTAATGGTAAATTTAATCTAAATCCACCCAACCGCTTATGTCTAATTGAGTTTCAAACAACCAAACATCGTTACAAAGTATTACATTCATAATATTGTAATAATAGGATATATCACTGATAAAAGAAGTTGCGTAAAAACCTTTTCATTCGTTTCAATTTACAATAAGTTTTTTTATTACTAAACCATCACTTTTAATCACATAGTTACAATCGGATTGTTTTATTTTCGCTTTTGCTCTATTTCACCTTCTCACGCCATATCTTCCTCTCCCTCTCCCTCGCAATCCTCATCGCACACTCCTAACAGTTCTTCTTCTCTAAACAAAGCAAATAATAAACATGGCCTATAAAATAAAACAAATTAAACAAGACTTAAATATACTAGTTATGAAAAGTCAAACAGATATACAAATAAAAAAAAAAAATAAGTAATCGGTAACCTATATTTTATGTCACAATGAATTCTATTTGTTTTTAAAGTTCCGTAGCCAGATAAAGACGGAGTCCATATAGTTTCGTCATGTTCATCCGTAAATAATGAAAATAAATATTTTAAAGGGGGCACTCTATACTTGTAAAACAAGTTAAAAACATTTATTTTCCAGTAAACATCATCGTGTGGCACATAATTCGACAGGTCTTTTAAAAATATCTTAAAGTTTCCAAACAATTTTTTTGATAAGTGAATATTTTCGGAAAGAATGACTCCGAAAATAGCATAAATCGTGTCTCCCTCTTTATCATTTAAACCGTTTACCCAAAAAATATGAAAAATATTACAAAGGTAACGTTTAGTAAATACTTTTTACGAAAAATACTTTCGATGTGATCCGATATACTGTTTTTGAATTTTAGCCGAAAACCTGCGCTTTTCGACAAAAGGACGTACGTGCCATGAAGATACGCTCTTTTATTCGCGCATTTTTTCACATCTTATTTTTATGTTTTGACACTGTAGTGTGTTTTAACACACTTAAAATTTAATGCATAGTTATGTATCACATAAAAGTAGTAATGCATTAAAGTAAAGATAATATATTTGTGAATATTGTTCGAGAACATATAATAGTATGTCTCTTGCGACCTCAAATCATTTGATGACGTTGTCGTTTGTGTAAAACAGGTAGTAAATATACGTTTATTAATCATGTTAAATTATGGAAGTATAAAATCATATCATCGATCATTAACATCGCCCTATGTGGGTCCGTTTTTAGACGTTATTAGCCGTTAACCGTCCACTCAATAGGTTTATAATATCAAACAAAAACCCCCTTCGAAGTCCGCATATTGTGACGAATAACTACGGAAACCTACACTGCTCGTGGCCTCACATGCGTGAGCCGTTTTTCTAAATTTTTTCAAAATTAATTTTTATGAGGAAGCGGAACATAAAACAGGTTTCTATCCTTTCCAAGAATGTATGTAAACAATAATTTTATAGAAACAAAGCCGTGAACAACAAGGTAATCAAAATTTAGACTAAACCCTAATTAACATGAGAACTTAACTCACACCCCAAAATAAACACCAATTTCGTAATGAACGTCCCAAAAAAACCTCAATAAGACACCCATAGCTATTTTTAGGTCTATTTTCATTCAGCCTCTAAGAGCTTGATTTAAAAAAAGTCTCGAAATACCAATTTGGTTATTCGTTTTAACAAATGCTTTCACAAAGTTTCGTGTCGGAATGCTGTTTAATATTGAAACTTTGAACTTCCATTTTATCACTTTAGGAGTTGAATTTTGGAGTTTCCTTCCTTATTCCTCGTCTACATTCTTAAGGAACTAGGGGTTGAGGAGCCAGCCAGTCAGGACTTACCTTTATATGGATTTTATATGAGAATATAGTTGTACATGTGAATATAGGCGTTGTGGCAACTGAGCAACTGTAGAACATATACGTCACTTTCTTGGTCGAGATGTATAAAAAAAGTAAATGCCTAGAAAACACTATGTGTGTACCTAGAATACATATCATACCTTTCATTTGTGCTACCGATCAATTTGGTATTTTGACAGTTTATTTGAGCCTTATCAATTTTCGCATCTATGATAAGGAAGGCATATTTGGATGGCTAAAAATTTAATATTATTCTTGTTTTTGTTTATATGATTCAAGACGTTCAATAATATCTTGAACGAGGATCTAAAAATCTTTCAAAAACATGAAAATTGTAACTCACTACAAACCGCAGACCCCAATGCCAATACTTTGAATATTTTCAGCGTCAATCTTATTATTGTATTTACCAAGAATTTTGTTTTTCGAAGAGTGAAAGTTTTCTAAATAATCCTCTAATAAAACTGATAAAACAGTAGATTAGGCATAATTATAAGTGCCTTAAAATGATTTTGCGTTTTCATATTAAAAAGCGATTTACTGCGTAAGACGATATATACATTTTGTCTTAATTATGTTTAAATTTGTTCGCAAAATACGTATATTTTAATAATAATTACTAGAAAAGCATTTCTATATTGCATTGAATAATTAGATAGATATATTTCATAGAGAAATGAAATAATTATTTGGAATATTGAAGAAAAATTATATTCCCATTATATCAACACACTCGAGCACTTTAAACGTGAAATTTTATAACTTAAGCGAGTTAAGAAGACACTCAATAAACTTATATTCACACACTCTAATTAACTATTCATATACTATCATTACACACCCTCCTAAGCCTGTTCGAAGTCTATAAAACAGAAATAATAGTTCTCTGATCTAATATTAATTTTTGTATTTGCTATTGAATATTCTCGCTTTCGGTCAAAGTTAACAAATGAAAATATTTTCACAAAATCTTTCATTTTTGAACAATAGGTACCGACTTTGATGTCGATAATTGACGATATAATTTTACCTTAATTAATAAATTATACCTTTTAGTATGACAGAGTATAATTTAAATACGGCGACTTACAGTCGTATCGCATACGACCTAATTATTTGCATAGTCAGGTTTGCGTCACACAACTACAGGAGCGAACCCTCTTATAGTCTTGTGTTGTAGATCGGAGAACTTGGATCTTGAACTAACCGCGACAACTTCACATGTTCCCAAGGCACCGGGGGAAGCGTTTTAAATTGACTTAATTGATCAATTCGCTCATGGTCGAAGTTCGAATACGTTACCTTCCGATTCTAAAACTGACCACTCGGCCAACGGTGCTTTTTGTACATATTGTTATTTATAAACACAGTACAGTATAAGGTTAATAAATAGACTTAAACAAACATAAACCGATGTACATACCTGTATATATACATGACAAGACGGACTTAGTTAAAAAATTAAATCAGGGTGATACAAAATCATTCCATTTTCTTTTTTTTAGTTCATGGAGGGTCAGACATTTACATATATATTTGTTCTCGGGCATTAAAACAATAGACTCTCCATTTTAGTTGACCGCAGTACAACGGCAACGCGGTCGTAATTCTGTTGTATTTAATAGAGTTGCGTAATACCGCTTGCAGCAAACCAATTATCGTGTAAACATTCTGGGGCGGTATTAAAAATACCCCTTCGAAGCGGCAAACGACACGCACCCCGAAACCCACTGCTTCGACGACCCCTCGACGGGCTGTAATGGCCGATTATTACCTTTTTGTAACACGTTTCACATTTTTAATATTGTACGTTTTTTACCGATTCGTTTCTGACATTTTCTGTGTTCAATTAATCTCTCTTATCTTTGTGTTTCTTTCGACTGCTATTTTTTTTTTACGATCCCGCTTTAAGGGTTATTAAATATTTATCTTTGTGTCTGTATATTGATAAGAAATTTGTATAATATATTAAGGGAACGAAATAAAAACCCATCAAATCACTTGCCACAACTACATAAGGCTAGATTTGTTCAAAGCTTTACAGGTCTAAGTACATCTGATACAACAAAACCTAACAGGCGTTTTTTACTCATACAGGTATTGTTATTACATGCCTAGAAAGGTATATCCAATTACAGCGGTTCAGTGATGGTATTTACGGGCAACGTTAATGCCAAATAAGTTCTAATGTGATATCGCCTACAATCGCAATTATGATATGACGACCAATGACATTGATTTTAACACTATAATATTCCATGGGAACTATTTGTGGTCATATTTCTTGTATCAAAATACTTGAGATATCATCAGAATATGTTATGGATTTGGTAGCATAATAGGAAAATAGACGTCAAACTGACGTGACATGTCTTTTGACAATCCAAACTGACTAGGGTTGATAATGACATCATTTTGTATTAAAATAATTGAACTGTTGAGATGCGAAATATGTTCCTATAGTATCAGATGAGTTTGACTTTTAAACGATGGTCGTGGCGATGACAGATTCCTGTTTAAAATTTAAAGCTTCAATAAAATAATTCAACTTTTATTGGTTTTTTTTCATATTCATTACCTGGCTCTGACAGTTTGCAGCCCATATTCCGTCTTTTCATTCTAGATTGTTTTTATACCATGGAACGACGTGTTTCATAATACCATATTTATCGTTTAGTCTCACACTTGTATTAGCTTTAAGCACAAATTATCAATATAAAAATAAAATATACATTTTATTTATAATATAAAAAATATTTATTTGGCGAAACATATGAACATTGGTACATTTTTTTAGTGTACGAGGATTAAAAGGTCTAGTTTAATTTACTAAATAAATCAGATAACCGTTTACGGTTCCATATTCACTACTTCTTGATAAAAGGATATGTATTTAGTTTATTACTTACTTCGGTATTTTAGAAACTATATTTATCTTTAAGTAATTTACGACCTATAAGTGATAATAAAAAAAATCAATTTAAGAATGGTGTCTTTATGAAATATCTGAGCTTTATGCAGGTAGTTTAGCTTAGGTATTACAATTAGCAATAGACGGTTTAAGCATTAAAATATTCGTAAGTTAAATAAACTTTAAGAAATATTTTAATTTAGCGTAATATCACGTTATTTACAAACAATTCGTTTCATGTTTTTCGTCTTCGTTCTCCTAAACAGCTACGTTAATGAGAATATTTGATGTGCGATTTAGATTTTCAGTAATTAATTTAATTAAGCTAGTTAATTGATATCTTATCACGGTTATTATAAGAAATGCGCATGACATTTAGAATACATTTAAGGTAATTTATAAACGTCCTTCAGATAAATGGATAAATGGGCGAACAAGGAATCGAGCGGAAGTGGCTTCCGTTAGAACTTGTTCGGGCACGGAACTCAGGAAATTGTGCGAAAGTGCTTTTTATTGTCGTGCTCACACACAGATAGAGCTGTGTGTGATAGCTTAGTAAGAAATTCTAACCTGCTATTTACCACGTTGAAGACGGAGCAAAGGTGAATATTAAAATAATAGTACATTGAGGCAGATTTTTTGCAATTTTATGCAAAGCTATTAATTTTAAAGCACTACTCATTTCTAGGCGATAACATATAAGTTAAAGGTTCTATACCCATCGGAAACAAAATGAAAAACTCTATTTATTTTAGATTGCACTAACCGTTTTACTTATTTCTATGTACTTATTATCCATAAACAGTAAAAAATAGTCCTTTAAATTTTTTACAAATCATTGTTGTTGTTGAATTTCGACAAATATTGAAGAAATACAAAAAAAAATCAATCCATAAGAAATTTATACGCCTTAATAAAGTACTAGTTCGGTTAACACCTCTCATGTTAGACTATTATGTAACCTGAATAAAACGGTGTTTATAATTTAGTAACATAAATAGTTGTTCTTATTTTTAATAAATGTAGCATCATGTTATTGACATTTGTGTTATTTTTGTTTGATGCTCGATACCGCCTTAACGGGATATTGCGCCTCCTGCGTTAATGCCTAAAAACATTGTTATTATTCGCATAATTATATAATATATTTTTTATATTTATTTGTATTTATTTCCAATTGAGAAAACTTTAAATCTTATCAAAACACGAACAATAACTTACATAGTTTAGTGCCTCAAAGACAAAATGTAAAATATGCCTTAAAAATCTCTAACTCGCTAGAAAAATGATTTGTAATAAATGAAATAACTATAAAATCTACATTAAAGAATATTATATTTCAACACTAGAGAAACACTCCATTAAATAAAGTGTTTCAATGGAGAAAATTAAGAAACTAATGCGTTTTGAAAGAAAAATCCTTAATGAAATGAAATATATAATAAACTTAATTACTTAAATGAAATCATTATTTTCTCTAGACGTCTAAATTCGTGTATGTACTTTCGATGATATAGAACAGGTACGGGCAACCTTCGACATGACATGGCCAAACTTTAGTGTGCAAATAAACTCGCGGGCCGCGTTCAAAAGTAGCACATTTTAGAATAAAGTTTTAAAGTAGTGTTCATAATTTTTTGCGATAGATATCAGTCATGAAATTTTTCAAAATGTCTCGCGGCCCGGATCAAATTTTTCAGCAAACCGGATGCGGCCTACGGGGCGGTGGTTGCCCACATATAGTATAGAAGATACATGTATTGACATCTAATTTTTCGATTGATAAACATTTTATTAACTTTCATTTACGCTACATTATCCTTAGTAAGTGGCGGTACTTCACATGCATAGGCCGTTGCCACTGTAACTCGTATTAACGGGTATATTTTCCACGATCGATAATCAGATCTATCTGACCGCCATGTAATCCGAGGCCACACCATTTAATGCTTAAAATATTTTTTAGATATCGTCTTAAGTATGCATCATGACACTTCCGAAAAGAAGTGTCTTCTTTTTTAATCGTAAAATCTGAATGAAAAAATGGAGTTTTGGATGGGGCGTTGTCACAGCCAGTTAGGATAGGAAGCGGCAATATTAAATTATTTTGATTCTAAGCGTATGCCGTTAAATCCATACATAAAACTTATTCAGTCATGAAAATGTACCATACCTTTCTTTCTTTCAACATTTTTAATTAGTTGCAATGGCTGCTATACATATTCAAATTCAAATTGAAAAATCTTTATTTCGTAGGTTATATATAGAATTCATTTTAAAGGTAGCTTTCCCAAAAATGAGCAAGAAGCTTAAGGGTTACTCCTTTCGAATTGTATCGTGCATAATAGCAATTAAAAACAAAAGTATTACAAGAAGAATCAACCCCATAAGAAATTGAGCTAGTTATGCGCATGGATATTTGGCCGCGAAATGATTGGAAATTTAGTAATACTCTTTTTCACCAAGTAATTGTTTAATATTGATCTTAAGTTTTGAATAACTTCAGGAACCTTATCGAAGAAACGCATACAAAGCCCCAAAAATGAGTTTGTGACTTTATATAATCAACTGACATATAAAAATAATTTACTTTTATATATCCTATTAAATTTATGCCAATCACTATTTTTCTCGAACATTTCTATGTTTTATATATAAATTAAATGCCATAATTAAGTTTCCATTTCCATTTCAATAAATTTACTTAGAGATACTCAAGGTCCCAATATGTAACGCGCGAATGGCCCCCGCTCTCACAGCACAAAAAATCTTTGCATGTCTGCGGGCACATGCCCAGAACAAAATGCAATAAGCATTAGGCTATGGAAACAGGCAAAATAAACTAGTCTGGCGGTTTCTACATCTGACAAATTTCATACCTCTTTTCTGCGAATGCAGCAGAGTTAAGCTCTTTCACCAAATAACAATGTGAGGACCCCATTAAAGTGTTTTATCCAGAGTAATACCCCAGGAATACAGCAGTATCGACGAAATTTAATTCCTGGTTTTGTATTTAAATATAATACTTCCGGATCTATGGCTTTCATTATGAAGCGTGAATTTTGTACATCTTATTTCCTTTTCTTTAAATGGTAGGTTATTTGTAGAACCCCTAGAAAACCTTAAAAAATCTCTACTTTCCAGATAGATGATATAATCTTTCCAGATGATTTTCACGTCGTTGTAAGCGAATTGTTGTCTTTTTTTTTACTTTAAATGGCAATGATTTGTCATCAACAAACAGTACTGTCTGATCATCATCTCCTGCAGGGTTAAATGAAACATTAATATAGATTAAAAGAAGAAATGGACCAAGGATTGATACCTGTGGTATCCCTCTACGGATCACAGATTAAGACAATCTCTCGCCATTGACATCAACCCTCTGTACTTTGTTACAGAAATACAATTTTAGAAAGTCGAGTATTCGACCCATTACTCCATAATGACGCAAATTCCTAGTCAAAATTTTGTGATTCATACAATAGAAAGTCTGGGAAAAATCACAAAATATTAAACTGCATCCCGCAAATACTCCTAGGCTCTAAAAATTTCTATAATAAGTTCATTGCCACGTTGATTGTTGAGTGACCCCAGATGAATCTGAACTATTTTTTAGGTATTAATTTATTGCTAAGAAAATGAGCTAATAATTAATTTAATATCGACTTTTTAAAAATTTTACTTAAACAACTTTGTAATGTGTGTACATCAAATTTAACAAACGCGGTATTCAAAGGTGATGTACACTACCGCCTTTGAATAATGGACTGGCTTAATTTCTTTCATCAGATCGGGAAATACACCATCGTCTAGATATTTAGACAAAATAAACGTCAAATATGGCGCAATAAAATCAATGACATAGTTTATACTTATAACAAAAAGATCGTGGAGGTCAGCATTCTATTTCATTTCCAACGATTTAAATATAACCTTTTCTATATTTACATATTTAAATTATAAATTAACACTAAAGATCCGAATAATCCGAAATATCCGAATACTATCCTTTGATAATAATTCAGCACGAGTGGGAATTATTATTCGCACGAGTGCAATTTCCACGAGTGGGAAATAATTCGTACAGAATTATTTCCCACTCGTAACTAAAACTTGTCTATACAGAAAATGTAAGTTTACAAAGTTTATAAGATTTACGAAATCCACGCATATCTCTTCCATACAATGTCCCTAACGCTAGCTATAGCGAAATTAACATGTAATTTAATCCTCCTAAAGCCATCGCAGAGAAAACAACCCAACAAATTATCTAAAGTAAAACAAAGCACCGTCTACTGTAGGCGAATCAAACGCAAATCTCGCGCGAGTGATGTAGGCAAACCTTGTGTCATTACGAAACGGCAATCAATTTACATTTGGTGAGGAATTTGCGCGGCGCCATCTTATCTGGGGCGGCTGCGCGCGGGACGAGTCCGGCCGCGTTCAGCTTCCGAGACAAACAAACGCAGACATAAATCAATGTCAGCGGGCGAAGTTTATCGCGCCTTCGGCCCGGACGCCCGCGCGGAACGGTTTAAATGCGTTTGTTTGTATGTCCTCCGGGTAACCGACGGAACAAACTTTCCGAGATCCCTCATTACTCTCTACTAAAGTAAATAAATATAAAACACGAAAGTCAAACTAACTCCGGAATACATACAGGAGCGCGCTCCCTCTCGCACAAATAACGTAAAATGTTAAAAGCGGCCATACTTATAACCTCGTACCCATTTTCCTACGGGAATCGATTTCTTGCTTGAATTCCGAAAACCAACTGTAAGTCGCCCATTTCAATGTTTCCATCATAAGAGTCATGAGATTTAGTTTTACTACCACATATTTTCAGATCTATGACACTTTGGGCTTTTTCAAAGGTAGTAAACTTGAGAACAAAACAACTTTATGTATTATCAGATTTTATGTGAGTGTACTCGTAAATACAATGCGACATCCGTGATCGCGTACGCATACCGTCATTCATTCATTCCATTCTTGTTGATTCTCTTTCGAATTTCTTGTTCGCACGTATAAATCGATTGTCGTGAAAAGGCTTTATATCGACAATCAAACATTCATACATGCACCACAATTATAATAAAAGAACATATCAATTTCTAAAGGAAACATTTCATTAGTGAGCCCCTGAATAAGAATACCTGACGCCGTACGACAATACGAGTTTTGGATAGTCAATAATAAATCATCGGTCTTGTTCGTGTACGACTCGCGTGCTTCGAGCCCAATGCCAATGCTTCCTTTGTACGTACCTTATGTATTCTATTCTATTATTCACTACGCCACAATATGCTGACGTCACGTGCAGGAACGCTTATTTTTGAAAGGACGACGAACCTCGGAATATCTGTATCATGAAGTTCTTGTTCGTGCTACGTTATTGTACAATGCAAGGTGTTGTTTTTATAAAATATAGCGCTCGAGATATATCAGTGGAGCTCGGGACGACTAGTCCATCTTTCATTACCGATTCGGAGCTTTATCGACTTCCCGTGGATCATTTGCATGAACTTGCTAAACGTAAATCATTATTTCGACATCGACCGCGGTCGCAACATTCACTCTTTCAGCGTTATTTTGATAGAGAATCGAAACTAGATTATTAAAAACTTTCCGATGTTCGTGATTTTTATACGCGGCACATAATTCAGGAATGCCGGCCTCGCACTCGCTGTATTCGTGTGTTTCTCGCCCATTAAACTCTTTGAAACGGCGCGCGCGGCGGCGGCGCGCGGCTGAACAAATCCTGGCCCGCATTGTGCTCTCGATATTTCATCTTTCGTTCGGCACTCGATCATCGCTCAGCGCGGACGCCGTTCTCGGTTTAGAAGTGTAAATATTTAACATCCCCGACGGCGACAGCGTCGAGCGTTGAATCGATCAATGTTGACGGATTGTTCCCAGTTTTCAAATTCAACTTTACCGATTTAGTGGGGTGATTTTGTTTTGTGAGCTTCCGATTTTTCGCTTTAAAATACGTTTACTTCGCATCTTCGAAAGTTTAATGAAACGGTCGACACTCGTTGTTTCCTGATTATCTTCAAATCTGATTTTTCATGACATTGTTACTATAGGTATGTAAAATTTGGCAAAATTTAAAGATAATGTAATTTGACTGAGAATTATTTTACAATACTAGTGTATATCTTTATTTCAGCCACAGCTACGTACCATATTAACCTTTCATTGTATTTATTATATAGTAGATGTACAAGATGGGAAATTAGAAATGAGACGCGTAATTTAGAATTTAGTTGAACTATTTTAATGAAACAGAAACTGAAATCTTGTTAGTTATTTATTATACATATATCTGCAATATATATTACTATATGTATGTATCTATTAATATGCATCTATTATAAAGATCAGCAATAATGAAAATAAACTCAAAAAGTATTGCCGGTACTAATTTCTATTCGTATTTAATTAATGCTAAAAATAGTAAAAGGCCATACGCTCTATGATATTTATCGATGTGTTTTTGAACTTCTTAACTTATAAGTGTTATCTATGAGTTTTAGAGCACAAAA
Source organism: Eumeta japonica (assembly GCA_005406025.1). Classification (NCBI taxonomy): domain Eukaryota; kingdom Metazoa; phylum Arthropoda; class Insecta; order Lepidoptera; family Psychidae; genus Eumeta; species Eumeta japonica. Next base: position 81,761 of record BGZK01001107.1, on the reverse strand, counting down.
AACGCTCAAAAGATCGATTTTATTGCTTTTTTAAACTCTCTGAGCTCAAAAATATGGTTCCAATACGTTATGAACTCTTAAAATTCAAAAAAAAATGTGTTACAAAACCGATTTTTTTTTTTATATTTTTCAACTACAATATCTTTGCAACATGCTATTTGATTTCGATCTGTTTTATGACATCCAACGCAAATTTTAAACAGAAAAAGACGACCGAATACCAAACATCAATCCATCAAGAATTTCACATGTCGTTTAAATAAACCCTTTCCTCCGAATTTCCCGTTAACGATATCTCTCGAATCCATCGATGTCGATGCAGTTTGCTACAATCGACGTTTTTTAAGTAAAAGAGGTAAATCGATTTTGAAATTTGTCGGTAAAATAGTCAAAAATTATTTTAAAAATACTCTTTGAAATTTTATCGACACACGCACGAACGCGCGTACGCATGCAAAGATGCAACATACATACATTTTTCGGAAAATGGTCAAAATGGATTTCTAGGAGTCTAGAACGTGAAGATCTAATTAAAACTCTTATTTTATAAACGTAATTGAATATTGATTCACAACATTAGATGCAGTTTTCAGACGCACACCGCAGACGTACCACAAACATCGATCCATCAAAAATTTCGCATGTTATTTTGAAGAAATCTTTTTTTAAACTTTCTGTTATGAAAAGTGAAATTTTTTTACAAAATCGGAAAGTTAGGTTCACCCCGATTTTCGAATATTGTGTTTTCACCAGATCTTGACGTTTTAGGGTCCTCTAGAAATCTATTTCGACAACTTTCCGAGTGATATTTGATATATTTGTGCGTGCGTGCGGGACATGTAGGATTGGGGGTGGGGTTGGGGGAGTGGAGACTCCTTGAAACGTTGAACTAATTTTGCCTGGTAGATTTTGAGGAATCTCAAAAATACAGATATAAGAATAATCAACTATTTTTACCAAAAAGTTGCATCTACTTCCACAAGGTGCATAAAAATCGATTGATTTTTTTCGAGAGATATCGATGGAGAATAGTTTTTTGCAGTAAATAGTATGTCAATTGTTTTACCGACGGATTCAAAAATTTATCGAGTGATTCTCCTTAAAAAACAACGTTAATCGTTACTAAACTCATCAAAATCAGTTCATTTGTTTAAGGGATAATTGATGGAGAAAAATTGTTCAAAAAAATTTACTTTTTCATATTTCTTAAACTAATCTAGCGACAAATTCTAAAATCTAACCAGCTCCAATTCTTAATAAACAACGTCGATCGCCGTAAACTGCAACCGAACGAAACAACCACCCCATATAATTACACTAAGGCTCACCCCGTGCTACGGTAGACGCGATAGCTGATACAAAGTAAGCACGTTTGACACGTTGATTGTTGATGCTATCTACCAGCATGAAAGGCCTTTATTCCTGAACACCCGTCTCCATTATAACCGCGCCCAGTTCTGTCCGTCAATCGTCAACACTCCGATGTTGTAGTGCGAGGTTAGCGCTAACGGCGCGCGCACAGCTTTTAGCTGACAGCTTTAGACTCGCCGGCGGCATAGCGTTGAAGAGCCATTATTATTTTAGTTTTACCAAATTTTCTTCTGCAATATCTTCATATTTTCAATTGTACTGAAAAATATTAAAAAAAGAAAAGAATATTACCGTAATAAATTGTTCAAGAAAATTAGAAAGGTATAAAGTAAATTGCTTACTATTTTCTACTTGTATAATATATTTTTTTTAAATAAAAATGATGTTATCAATGTTTAAAACATTCTTTTATGTTTTACATTTTCTTCACGTGATTCTGTATTCGTGAAGGGAATCAATAAAGAAGGAAATTGTTTCGACAGAAAAATAAAAACAACATTAAGTTTTTGATATCCATCCCTTACGATATATCAGCAATTTAGATGTGTGTACACATCATTATGGGGGGAGTTAATCCCCAAGTTTGGCGCCGACTCGCTAGAGAACGCCTGCCATTCTGCCAAGTAACATTGCCAAAGAAGTTCGTAAGCACGCAGCTCGGTGGATTTAATGAGGGCCACCCGTTTCGAAGTTTTGAAATTATGCTCATTCGATCGGAACCACATTAATGTATTATGCAAAACGTATTATTGCTTCCATATGCGTATAAGCCTCGAGTTTGTTTGGTATAAGTAATCACTAGGCAGTGTAGGCATTACCGACGTCTTCAAATCCTGAATCTATTTAGCAAGTCTAATTCATTATCCGGATGATGTTAAGATCCCAAATTGGAACTTAGCAAGCTATGGAAGTTATTAACAATTAACTAGCTAATACATCCGTTTGTAACTAAACATGATTTTAAATATAAAAATTATTATTTTATATTTGTAACACAGTTTTGTCTAAGATGTGTTTGCGAAATTATTGATATTATAATTCTATATATTTTGAACTCAGTACAATTAGATGTCAGTGATTAAATAATTTTCAATAACAGTATTAAATTAGCAAAATAGGACTTATTGAGAATATAAGGTTAAAATAAAAAGTGATTTCGTAGCTAATAATACTATTTTTCTTGTTCCAGGTAATTTTTCGCCGTATCAGCCGTAACGAAAACAAAAGTTACAATTGAAAAAAAGTTTCATCAAACGAAGAAAATACGCCCATTTTGGCTGCCACATTATTTTGTTCTTTCATATTTTTATCGATTTTCAAAAATCAGAAATCTAACAAACCCCAAATGCCTAGATATATTTTTTCCTTAAATTATCTCTTTTAATACACACAATTCCCTTTTTACCATACTTAGGTATAGATTTTTTTTTCATTGACATCCATTTTTTTTTCGAGTTGCATATAATATTACATAATTTTCTTCAAAGCTGCCGATTGTTTTCAATAAATTCTGATGAAATATTCAATAGTGTTCTTTAGCAACTAGAGAATAATCCTCGTTTTATAAATTAATTAGTTCTAATAAATCTCAGAACAGAAATGGAAACTAAATTCTTGATTCCAAATGCAAAAACAAAATGAATAAAAAGCGAAACGAACGAAACGAAGCAAAAGATAAGAAAAAGTAAATCGGGGCACGCCACAAAAACTAGAAAAATGGCTTTTCTCTAGCTGGCGGATTAAACTCGGGCCTCGTTTCATTTTCTGTCATTATAACCTCTCCAGGCGTTGATTAAACGAATAATATATCTCTTACGAAGAAATGAGCGTACTTGTGTATACTTTACCAATTGAATTCTCTATAAAGTATTTTTCCTCTTATAAGAAGAAATATATAGCAAAGCATATAAATTTCCATATCGACTTTTCTCGATCATCGTCGCCGTGTCGACTATCTGTCTGTTCGTTATAGAATGACTATTAAAAGGGTTTAGCTTTATTTTAATTAATAACTATATTGCTTTCAACAAAATCTGTTTACTAGTATTTCAGGCACCGACAATTTTTAAGTAGACTGTAATACCATTAGTAACAATATCAACCATTCAAACTAATATTTGTACCCACACTATTTTCAATTAAATTGTTCTTTGCAGGAAGTGAATTGATGTCCGTTTGACTTACAATTACAAATATGACATCATTTCATTCGTTAGTTGTTTTTCATTAATATCGATTTATTGTTGAGGTCTGATATTTTTACAAATTTAAATTTCCAGGTTAACGGTCTCTGAGCGAAAAAGATATAACAGACCTGTACAGATATAACAGACGAATAAGGAGTACACAACAGTTTTGTGTTTCTTCAATAAGTTTTCCGTTTCTCCAATTCTTATACACAATTTGGAACATAAATCAAAATCAAATCAAACCAAAAATATCTTTATTTCTTAGGTAATAGAAATTACACTTGAAATGCGTCATAAACAACTGTTGTCGACATTAAAATATCACCCATTCCAAATGCTGATTCACCATGAGGAGAATGGGTAAGAAACTCGAGTTTTTTTTTACTTATCGATATAAAATATTGAATAATTAATAATTTAGTACAACACTTAATAATAACATGAACCAACCGAATAGCCGAATAGTTCAATTCCATGGGTTTTTTTCATTAACATATTCAGCGCAGCATAATAACCCTTACCATATAACTTTCTTTTAACGAAACGTTTAAGTTCATAAAATGTCAAATTTTGTATTTCTGCTGGGATCTTATTGTAAAAGCGCATACATTGCCCCTTAAATGGTTTGCTAACTTTGCTTAAACGCGTTTTATGAGCAACAAGATCGTTATGTCTAGTGTTAATGTTATGGATGTCGTTCCGTTTTTGGAAAAATTCTATATGTTTCTTGACATATACCAAGTTTTCGTATATGTATAGTGATGCTAAGGTCAGGATATTAATTTCTATAAATTTTTCTCAGAGAGATGTCCTTGGTCTCAAATCATAAACAGCACGAAAATTGTGTTAACATCGGCTGCGTGACCCCATAACAAAATTTCATAGGTCATGAGACTATGAGAAAAACTGAAATAAACTAGTCTCGCAGTGTTTTTATCGGTAAGTCACCGAATTGTTTTCACTGTATGTGCTGCAGAACTAAGCCTTTTCGCCAATCTGGTAATATGAGAATTCCAACGCAATTCAGTACGTAAAGTGAAACCAGGGAATAAGGTCGTCTCAACACCGGCTTCAGTTGTTGAGCGACCTTTTGTTAATCCGAATTGTTTAACGTTCATTAAATTATCATTATAAAAACACCACAATAATTGATTTAAAATAAGCTTTCCAAAAATTTCACTGAGTGTCGGTAGTATTGATATCGGTCTAAAGTTAGAAGGGTCACATACACTACCGGATTTAAATAATCGAATGACTTTGCTTCATTAGATCAGGAAACACACCACAATCAACGCAATCATTAAAAATCACTACTAAGCATGGAACAATGCAGTCTGTTATCAAATCTATTATTTTTACACAAAGGCCATCAAGATCAGCAGTTTTTTTCATTTTTATACATTTATATGTTTTAATAATGTCATTGTAGTTGACACGAGTAAATTCAAACGTAATGTCACAATTGTCAACGTTTCGCTTCAACAGAGATTCAGCGAGAGTAGGCGATCATTTTAGAGATTGTGTAGTTGAAACTGGAATAGTAACAAATAATTTTTCAAAAGCGAAAACAATTTCTTTGTCTATATTATTATAATTTTATCATCAATTTTTAATTAAAATTCTCTATGATTGTCTATTGATTATATTCCAAGTAGTTTTTATCGTATCAGTCCTTGGACGCCTTAAATTCTAGAAGCGTAGCCTTCAATTTTTGTTCTAATTCACGAATAGTTCGTCTACGATTCATGATTTCTAAAGTAACGAATCAGAAGGTCAGCTTGTCACTTAATTAATTATTACATGTATATATATATTGTATATATATATATATATATATATATATCAGTGGCGAGGGGTGAGAAAAATATAAAGGGAAGCCGAACCTTAAAAAATTGTCAACATTAAACATTATTAATAAAAATATAACTATTACTTACCGAGCTCCGTAACGCCCTCTGGTATAACGCGGAGATATTTCATTCGCCACTTTTGGCATACTTGAAGTCAACGATAGAATACAAACGGAAGACTTCGAGCATGCATAAAAGCAGCTTTGAAAAAAGCTAATGAAGTAGTTTCCTTTAGTCGAATTTATAGCAGCGCAGTGGATAAATGAATTAAATGAGATAAAAAAGCTATTTAAATTCTAGTGGTAATCTACGATTTTTCTTGAGAAAATGAGCTAATACCAAGTCATAAAATTTGGCTTACTTTTGATTTGCAACAGTAAATGTTTTTCTATAGATAACAACGCGAGATCTGAAAGCCTTTGTTCTGTCTGGCTATTCCTGAGGTACGTATGAATGCGTTTGAGAGCTGAAAAAGATCGTTCCGCGGCCGCAATTGTTATCGGAAGGGTTAAACAGATATTACTTAAGCTTAAAATTTGAGGAAATGTATCTTTTAAGATATCTTTTTGTAAATGCAAAAATAACTCGTACATATCTAATCCTTTAAGCGAGGGAGACGAATATAATACTTTTAACTCATTTTTTAATGCATTTATGTCAAAAATTCGAGGAAATAATAAATTTAAATTATTTAGTTTATCCTCAGGAAATGTACGTTCGAATAAATCATATTTCGACTTACTTAGTAAATCTAAAACGACAAATTGCTTAGTGAACTATATCTGGTTTGAATTTGATTTTTAACATTATCTACAATTTCGATGAAAATACGTTTATACTCGCGTTTTAAGTCTGATTCTGAGCTAAATAGACGTCGGCGTCTTCGTGGAGGCTCACTTATATCAGTGACACTGTCGTAAATTTCGTCAAACTTATTAATGAAATTACTCTCAAACCAATTAAATAGCGATTGAACTTCGCGAATAACGACGTCTATATCACTCTGTTTATTTTGTAGTAAAGCGAAAGTAATATCTGTTCTTGCAAATAATTCAGCTAAAGTATGCAAAAAGCAAAATTCCCTATCTTCTAATTTCATTAACAAACTTTCTGATATGGCAATTGATTCAGAATCCCAATCCATCGGATTTTCTATAATTATATTAAATGTTTGTATTATGTCGGATCTACAGTTACAAATGACATTAATAATACGAGAATGATACTGCCATCGAGTTTCTGCGACACCAGGCAAACGACGATCTGACGTTAATTTTAAAAGACCCGAACGTTTAGTAGATTTATTAAAAATTTATTATGCAATTGATGTGGCCGAAAAATTGTTTTAACTCTGGAATATTTTCTAAAGATCGAGATAACACTAAGTTAAGTACGTGAGCATAGCAAGGAATAAAGACAGCCATTGGACATTGTAATTTAATTTTGTTTGTACGCCGCCCTGAGCACCCGACATCACAGCGGCCCCATCATACGACTGACCGACTAATTTTTCTTTACAATTAAACTGATCTATGATCTCTAATATACTTTGCGATAACTGATCTGCTCCACGTTCTAAAGTAACATCGAAAAACCTACAAATCTTCTTCGATCCCCGTCTTAGTCAAATAGCGGAATATGACAGACATTTGCTCTCGATGGCTAATATCAGGTGTTTCGTCGGCTATAACCGACACGAATTTCGCAAAGTTAATTTCTGATTTAATTTCATCTCTAATGACCTGAGCTATGGACTTTATTAAATCGTTCTGAATATCGCTCGAGAGACCAGAGAACACAGAGTTCTGAGTTGAGGAACATTGCTCTAAATGCATATCTAATACTGAATCATATGTTTTTAAAAACAACAAAGTTTCTATGTAATTACCGCGATTATCTGATGTTAATTTTTCGTCATGGCCGCGAAACGATAGCTCTTGCCTTCCTAATAAAATGATGGTGTCTATAAATCGCTTCATTAAATTACGGTTTCGTTCTACTATTTTATTATATGCCTCGAAAGAGTTCCCTAAAGAAATTTCAATTCTATTAATGCCAAATTCGTGCAATGCTAAAGAACTACGAATATGTTTTTCAGTTTGTAAGTGTTTTTTCGAGGAATTAGTAAAATTATTTATATTTACAAATCCTGTACTACTCCAAACGCTACTTGATTTTGAAAATAATAAACAAGGAAAACAATACATTCTATTATGCTTACAACTGCCAGTCAACCAAGTAAATTTTTCGTAAAGTGAAACGTGAAAATGCTTACAAAACCATCTTTACGTTTATAATCTATTTTCATATTAGGTTCAGCACGATCTAACTCGATAATTTTCTGTTTTTGCTGAAACGTTAATTTTGAAAAGGAGTTTTCGCTTTTAATAGAAAATCCGTAGTGCAGCATTCAATTGCTAAGAGTGCCATTATAAAATCGAAAATAGAAAAACACTTACTGAATAAATAGAATAACAATCAATTCGTCTTAAATACCACTACACTAACTCGTATGATATAAATTCAATTACACTCACAACGCATCTATACTTAATTCAACACGGGAATGATGCTATATGCAAAACCGTTTTTTATTCGGGTATAATCGGAAATCTCCGCTGATCGAAACGCATTATTATTTACATAATGATGAATATCACAAGAATCCGCAACCGAATATAACACCTAAGAGTTCACGTTAAAGGTGAAATTATGTTACACGAATTACAATTGCGTCATTTCGTTGTCGAAACGAAACTCGCGATCAACCGAGTTATTCCCCCGCTCTCCCGCGGCTTGCGACGGCCAAGCTCGCGGGCTGCGGCGCCACCATAACGCTATAATACAACTGAATATGGAAGACTCAACATTTCACATTGATTACGACGATTGCGAACATTCTGAATTTAGTCGTCTAAATAACTCGGTTGCTTTCGAGTTATTTGAAGTGTTTTTTATATAGGGCTTACGTTACTAACGTAAGAAGGCTGGATATTATTTACAATAATTATTGAAAATTAAAAATAATTTTAAGTGTCTGTATACTAAAAGCAATAATTTATTTATTTATGAATTATGCATATCAAATATTTTATGAAAGGAAAGCCGATAAGAATCGAGTTCTTAGAAGCCGTCGCCACTAATATATATATATATATATGTGTGTGTGTGTGTGTACGTGCGTGCGTGCATGCGCGCGCGCGCGCATTGTTACTGAAACTTAACTTTTTATAAAATAATTACAATAACAGTACATTACAAAATGAAATAAAAAAAAAGCAACCAATTTATTGTGCTAGAAGAGATTCGAATCTAGGCACCCTGTGCGCGCGACGTGATGCCACACAACTGAGCTAATTATATAATTGGTCCTAGAGCGAAATTAGTCAAACTTATAGTTCAGACAAACACAGAATTATATAGCTATATTTTACAATTATTATATAATAAGTATATGACACCCATATATAATACACCCCACAATATAAATAAAACAAGTAAAGTAAATTAATAAAAATTAAGAAATTAACATATAAAAGTTAAAGATTAAAAATTAAATTATTATCGATTTATTAATGAATAGAATGCATTTTTTTTACCATATTTACAATATTTACCCTAAGATTTAGTCATTTACATATCTCTTCATAATCTGTATAAAAAAATATAATGAGCCTAATAATGATTGATCTTCCTGTCATGAATATACGTTCATACAATCCTATATAAAATATAGGTAAATTAAGCACTTCACGTGGGATTCGCTGGTACATTGTCGGAGCGGCGTCATTTACCAAGGCTGATCCACGGGCCGCCGCACGCGCCTTCATATTGATGGCCCTCCGCTCGCAGCGACACCGCTCTTAGGGTGAATCAAACCCACGGATTAGTCTTCTTGCTCATGCTACTACATACATCTTTTTTATATCTACATTTTTATCAGATTATCTTTTAACGTATTGTTATTGAACAAACCCTTGTTCTACTAAGAAAAAAAAAAGAAAATTAGTGTGTATATATGTACATGTGTACATATATACTTACGTAACGTTTTGGGATAAATATTAAAATTATGTTATAACATTAGTAGTTGAAATGATATAATAATAAGTGATATGTAATCATGACAAAGCAAGTACTCTTTTCGAGAATACTATATTTTTTCTAACACAATATCTATCATTGTTGTTATGTAGGTGTAAATGCAATTTCATTTTAATGTGTACTAGTCGGTCTCGGGCTAAAACCATTTTTGGGTGTACTATGGTTTTTCTTGCAATGAAGTAGAACTTTTGAACATTGTAGAAAAATCTCTTTATGAACAAATTTTTCTTTAATTAATCATATTGAAGACTTTTACAATCAGCTTTAAGTAAAATACTGTGTAAATTATTATAAAAATATTGCTTATAGTGACAAAATCTTTTATAGAAAAGTATAAAATATTTGAAGTTACAAAGTAAATAGTCTTTACAGACTGAAAAAAACCTGTGCAATTTTCGTTTGTATAGTTTGATATTACCAGGTCCTTGCAGTAGGGCGAACTCTGCGCAACATGTGACTACCTATACCTATTTGTGCAGTAGGCGACAACGGAGCGGAACATCACGTGATCATACAAGCACGTTGACACGTATTTGTTCACGTGATTCTCCGCTCTCGTCTCTCGTCGTACGGATTATACATAAAAATGTATTTCTCGGTAGGTAATATTGATTTTGAGCAATAAATTCACTCAGATACAATCTTTTGATGCGTTCTCGGCGGAGAAACAAGAAGTATTGAAAAAAAAAACCTCGTTACCATTAGCGGCCATTATACAAAAAGCGAAGGACTTTCGGCAACCGCAGAGATGAATGTTATAAAGGGACAAAGGAATTAATAAAACCGAGCAATAAATGCTCTATTTACCGGCGGTCTATTCAGTAAAAGACTTCTTGGCTGTAATTCCGTTTTATTTTCTGTACCTAGGCGGTCACGTGCGAGCCGCGTCGCCGGCGAAACAATAAAACTGATTCGAAAATTTATTCGTCGGCGTCGACGACGTATAAGGACTTTCTGTCTACCCACACGCCGAGACATTCTTTTGTTGATAAATCTCATTATACTTATGATACGTTCACTGAATTCTTATAGAATATAGATCTTTTCTACTGACACATCTTAAAATCCCTTTTTTTGTTTAGCAACTTCCATGGACTTCTTAACATTCGCTCATTTCTCATATTTTAATATTAAGAAGTGATGTGCTATGACTCGGAAAAATATAGCCGTAGCACAATATCTGTTTTGCGTCATTAGAAAGAAATTCCCTATCGCGCGTTTGCGGATGGGAGCTGCTCGGGAAAAAGCGTCTAACCGACGCTTTTGAGACAGAGACAGAAGAAAAGAGAGAAGGTGAACGCGTATTTGGTGCTGAAGAACGACTGCTTCTTTAAATTCGTTTACTATCTTATAGCTTGTTTACAAGCTTATATATAGGTATATTCCTGCAGTATAGACGTGCGATGTAATTGCCTACAATATATTCACGTGTATTTAATGTAATGATTAACTTAAGAAAGATTACGTTTATTGTAATATGATTAAGTTTACAATCAATTCTTCGTTGTAGTTGGTATTTAATAATACATAATATATAACGAGAGGAACTTCCTTTCTACCGGGTGTCCCACGTCACGTTATTTTTTGCAATCTTTTTTAAATATCTTCATTTACCAATGAAATCACTTATGGCTGCTATATTTGTAGGAACTCACTACTAATTAGTTATTTTTAATAATATTCAGAGTTAAAGCTAATGCTATTTTTTTTTGTTAAAACGATATACCTAGTTAGATTTGGTTGAAGTGGTGTGCCTAGTGGACTTGCATCCAAAAAGCTTTGTTTGTGTGCTCACCCACGGCCATTACCGCTACAAAACAGATTACGTGCGAGCGACGCCCTAACCATGTTACTTGAGCGGACGTCGGCGTTGCCCGCCCGGAAAGGGGCTAGCGACTAAAATTCATTTTGGAAAATATGCCTATTTTTGATGGTACTTTTTGCTGCAATAGCCAATTGTCCATGATTTTAAAAATGATATTATTCTATTTCTATCCCGTTCTATTTCAGCTTTTTAAGTAATACCTTATTACTTAAAAGGCTCTCCATGGACAAAGTATTAATTCTGGTTCTATGACTTATGAGTGAAATAAACGATGCGGGTGGGTATAAATAAGTTTTTTTTTTTCTCTTAAACTTCTTTTTATCGATAAGTTTCAATAATTCTATCAGAATTTTTAGTGTATGATTTCAATACCAAAGTAAGGAACACGGAACACTTATCAAAATCACATCCGTGGACCCAACTTTCTCTCGCATCTCTTACTTCAGAGATAGTTTTATCTCTGATAATTTAAGCTGTTGATGTAAGACAATTTCAAAATGTGAATTTATTTAATTTTAAACCTATAGGCCACAAAATGGCTTTTGAGAAAATTTTTGATGTCAATTACGCTTACAAGCCAAATAAATAAAAATTCAAAGTAATTCCCCTAAAAATTATTTGAAAACAGTATCATTATAAAACATAAACAAGTTCTCCTACCGCCCTCCCGCCGCCCTATACCAACGCCTACGCGTATTTATGTTTTAAACGTATTTTTTTTTAGTTTAAAAATATTGTAGAGCGTAATAAAACTTGTTTATTTATGTTAAATTTGATATGTTTACGTCTTGTTTTTCTATAAATAAATTATGTTCAATTTGCATTCGAAAAGCGTTCAAGACAACCAGTCGAGTTATACATAATATCGTATGTCGGTATAACATATATATCACTCGACTGATGAGTCAGTTTTATTTCTGCGATCAGTGGGTTCACAAGTCAAGTGCGATTAACTATATGTATTAAGACAATTCTTTCTTGAAATATTGTATCTCAGTATCGCTAAATATATAGTTTCTGTTTTTCTACGAGTTTACCATTCACCCAATCTCAATCTTCGAACTACTGATAAGATCTTTTCGTAATATTATCTATCGAGGCTATAGAATGCGTTATTAAAAAAAAAAACTAACTGTGCGCGTTCTTGTATGTAAAAAGTTACACTTCTTTGGCGTAAATAAACAATGTTTTATAATACGGCTCTTTAAATTAGTTTAAAATAATGTTATCGTACTGTTTCATTTCGTGTGCGTCCTGGTACTCGTAACAGTAACAGGCGATCGAGGCACCTCTCACATTAAATTAATTATACAACACATATTATTGTACTACTTCACGTGTGTGCTATCCTGGTACTCGATTGAACGTTTTAAAGATATCGGGACATCTTTATTTTATTAAATTATTTATAAAATAAACGTTATTGTACTGTTTCCTGCGTATGCTGTCCTGATACTCAGTTGAACGTTAACGGACAATTGAGACATCTATTTTTTTCAATCAAAATATATTACCTTAAATTATGTTTAAAAATGTTATTGTGACACTGCGTACGTGTACTGTTCATGTTACTCGGTCGAACGTTAACGAACGGTCGAGACATTTTTTTTCAGAGTACTCCACATTAATTTAGTTACAAAATAAATGTCATTTTCCTACTTCATGCATATACTATCCTGCTACTTCCATCGACCCGAATTATATGTTACGTCGGCACGTTATATGTTCGAAATACACTCCAATGAAGTGTAAATTCGAAAATGAAAGAATGAATAAATACTTTTCCATTATATGCGCACACTAGTGTGTATGCGTGAGTACGTGCGCCTGTTTGTCTGTGTTCACCATGTTAAGAATGTTTTTCGAATTGTAGTATATAATTGTACTATAATATTCTCCCATCGCTATAAGTAGACGTTCTCTCTTTATATTTACGCTTTGAACGTATACAAATTTCATATAAAAGAAATTAAAGGTTTTTCACAGTAAGTATCCATCTATACTATTACTAGAAATTTTAACGATTTATGGTAATAAGGACAATAATTTAAATTGAATAAAATAAAAAGGCCGCGTTGTCAGTTTTCCTGCAACGTGCCGAACTTATCCACTTCAATAGGCCACGAGTTTGTAAATTGAACGTCCATTTTTGTTAAATAGGTTAACCTTATAATTTTAAACTCATCGTTATTGCAACCTGTTGCGAAATAATCACAATATTAATTAATTTAAAGAAAATAATAAAATACACAATATTATCTTTTTACAATAGTCAAGATCGAATTTAATGGAAATCACATAATACCTTTATTATCTATTCTTGATTATAATTTTTTTATTATTATTATTTTAGTGCTTATCAGTATTAAAATATACAGATTATTTCAGAGCATATGTGGTAAATTTTACGTCGCGTCGTGTAACAAAGTAATTAGCAGATAGCAGCCGCACTAATGTAGGCATAACATGCAAATAGCATTAATATCAGCGGTAAATCAATTAGAGTCACAAAAGTGTAATTTATATTAATGACCCACTAACGCTTCAGGCGCCGGGAAAACTGAGCCGTAGTCGTTGTCGGAGTAGTTAGACACAAATGTCTAACGATTATACAATAGAACTCGTTCGATGTTTTAATTTTTGTAATGGAGTATTCGATTTCATTTACGACAATAGAGCTTTTCACTTTATTTCTCGAATTTCCCGTTTAAACCAAATACAAACCCATTATTTTAATAGTATTCACTACAATGACACAATTTACATAAACGTCCAAGTAATAGATGCCAATATCAAAATTATGTAGAAGGAAATCTTGTGATGCATTATTAACATACCGCACTTTTGTTTATGAACACGAAAAACTTCATCCGTAAATTGCATTCGTCTATATAGAGACGTTCGCGTCGTCGTACGTTCCGAGTACGTCGCTTATGGTAAAATGTTATTATAATACGCGGCTTTCGGGGAGGATTGCTCCGGGTTCGCTCTGAAAATCGCGGCTCGCCGTCGTCGGGCTCGTCTGGAGGTCGTTGGCCCACTTTCTGCTTATTTCGTACGTCTCTCTGCATCGACTGAATGTCTAGAACGGTTTATTTTTAGCCTTTGTGTATTTAGTGTAAACAAATCTATATATGAACGGTGATTGCAATAAAATTAATTTTTTAACCTTTAAGAGAACAAATTCAAATAGATGATCATTATAGTAGTTAAAGTACCTGAGCAAGCGAATTTTGCTCAAACTGCTAAATACTTATTTCATTTATGTATATCCATCTGTAACTTACATCATATAGTGCCATTTGTTGTTGAGAAACAATGTCATAGCAAACAATATAATTACTTCAAAATGCCGCTAAGTAAACCAACGCTTGAAAAATATATATCTTGTTTTTCCAGGAAAGACATCTGCATAAATAAACTTGAAAAGCAAACCTTTACTAGAATAAGAAATTCACCGAATTCGTCAGAGCCCTGTTCGAGATAGCCGTTTACAAATTTTATTATTACTATTATAAACTCACGCCTATTTCTCAGAAGGATAGGCGCAAACTATAGATTTACACATGGTACGATCAATGCATATCTCTCTTGCTCCACTGATACCCGTTAATCTTTCCACGTAGGCTCGTCGGTTTCGGATGCTTAAAATTTGGTCCCTTTTTAATATGCCGCCAATTCGTTCTGCATAGGATTTTCTAGGGTGATCCTTGCCTACATTTGCTTCACACACATTCGCTTTATGATGAACTACATTCTTTTACGCTAGTCATTACATTTTCATCTATATTTCAAAGATACCAAATATACTACGCAGAGATCGCATCTTCCCTTCGATGAATTATACTATCATTTTTCTTCTGCTACACCCAACTTTCATTACTGTTATAATATAAAAGTAGGAATCGGGACCCCATCATGGATAGCCAAACAGGCTTTTCGTGAAATACTTTCACCATTCATAATAGCGAGCAAGACCCCATTCACTTCATTTCCCGCATTAACTTTCCTTTCCATATTTCCAACATTTTTTACCGTCATTTGTAAACAGACTATTCCAGTGCACAAACAAACTCATCAATTTTTCGACTCTCTCACCTTCTGTATTATATCGCAATCAGTCGTACGTCCGCTTCTTTCAAACACCACGTCTTCAATCTTGCTCACATTTACTTTCACTTCTCTTTTCTTAATAGAATCATCCGTTTTAGTTACCCATCTCCTGTAACTTGCACGCCGGCGACGCAAGGATTACTCGGTCGCCGGCGTGCGGGAGGCATTTGCCGAGCAGTTCATCCATTCTCGGTCCACACTCATTCTCTTTAAAATCATACAGATATTTATTCACGAGTAGGTACAATAGTCACGATGAACCTACACATACTTGTCTGACACGTTTGAGGATGTTAAACCGCAGATATTGCAGTGCCTAATCAATCCACCATGCATAAATAGGGTTATTCTGTTAATGTATACATATGAGAATTGCTCACTTAATGTAATAAGACATATTTGAAATGTCGTCTCTCTCTTACTAGCCGGTTCAATTTTTTATTTGTAAAATAGAACAGATACTAAATCCATGATAATTATCTTGTAAGTAAATGGATAAATGTGAAACTTTAATTAGACTTACGAAGTTGCATTGTAATGCATAAAAAAGTAGCAGAATTTGGTAGATTTTCGCAGAGTTTCATTAGGACTATGCGAACTAAAATTATTGATGCATTAAGAAGTATTATTATGAAGAAAAGTTTGCCATTTACAGAAAATGTAAAATGTATGATTATATTACGAGGCAATAAACATAAAAAGTAGTGTATCTGTAAAAAAATATTTATCATCCATAGTGTTACAGTAACGCCTCTAAATGGTGCAAACCTGACAAAACAACTGTAATAAAATTTCTTAATCGAAATTTGTAATCTTTTACACATTTTGCACGTGAAATTGTTTAATATTGTTAAAATCCTTATAAAATAATTTTCGAGTCAATGCTAAACCTTACAAAGTTTTAACTGAAATTTTTGTGAACAATATAAAAACTTGTTGCGTGTTCATGAAAACGAGTGCCATCGCAATGGAAGAGTTGTTGTGCGTGTCAATGTTGACGTTACGTTCTTCACAAACAATGAATGTACATAGTTGTTCTTAGCATTTTACAACAGTAATAAAAATAAGATACATCCAATAGCGTAAAAAAAGACAATATAATAAAAACATAAATTGATTGCTACTGAAAATAAAATAAATGTAATATATTCTCTTGAATTAATTCGTAAATTAATATATAAATAAAAAAAATGTGAAGTATGAAAAATAAAGAAACAATTAGGTATTTAATTAAATGAAGTATGAATATTCTATATATATATATATATATATATAAAACTTAAATAGTCGTCGTATGTTTATGACTTTTCTTTATCATTCAGTAGCCGTTACCCGCTTGTTTCAATAGAAGTAAATAAAAATTTAGCAATATGTAGTCGTCTGTTTAGGGTGCCGAGCCAAAATGGCAAAAACGTAACCCTTATAGTCTCGTCATATCCGTCCGCCCGTCCGTCCATCCGTTCGTCTGTCCGTATGACAGAGGCATTTTATTCAAAAACTACAAGGCCAAATATTGATGAAATTTATAGAGTAGGTGTCTTTTATGAGCCGCTACTTAGTTTGGTAATTAAAAAAAATAAATATTCCTAAGGGGTACTCCATACACGCAACAGAAGCTGAAAAGAATTTGTTTAGCAAACATCAACGTGTGGCACATATTTCGACAGTTCTTATAAAAAGGTTTTAAGGTTTTTTACAATTTTTCTGAGTACGTGAATAATTTCGGAACTAATCGCTCCGAAAGTAACAGTAATTATGTGTCCCCCCTTTATTTTATAAACTGTATGTCCAAAAAATATGAGAGAATAACAAAGATAACGCTTAATAAATACTTTCAGCGAAAATTATTTTGGACATGATCGTGTATGCTGTTTTTGAGTTATTGCCGAAGAACTGTTCTTCTCAACATAAGGACGTAAATGCCATGAAGATATGCTCTTTTGCTGATGCTCTTCAGTTTAAACTAGTTTTATAGTAACATTCGACATACCCATTTGTTTTTCTAGTTATAAGCGACTAAAGTGCTTATAACTATTCTGTACAGGAAACATGGAAAAAGTATAACAACGTACTTTCTTCATATGTAGTACTTTTCCTTGTAATAATGGCTTCGGAACCCTATAATGAGCACGGTCCGAAATGCTTTTGGACAGTTTTTTTTTAATGCTTATCTGCAATTTGCGATGCGAGCCACCAATTTCGCTTGCGTAGACATATAATGAATTCATTCATTATTTATATCTGCCGCTCTTGCTGTCAATCGCTCTGATCTCGATCACGGTCCTGTTCTCGATGGCAGTTCTGGTTCCATCGTCGGATATGTTCTAATCCCGCTCTCGCCCCAATACTGGTCCGATATCGATCTTAGTCCTCCCTTGAACATTTTTACAAGTACTTTTTTTTAGCCAACTACGGCGAATCTGTTAGATCTGTTATATATGTCCGTTCTTATGGTCCCGTGTAACTATTGACCTTCCAAATCGAATTCGATAAGCTATACATTGTTAGATTAGTCTTACAGCGGTGTACTTCAAACTCTCATTTGCAATAATTAACTAATAACTGTTAAAGTTAAGAGCTTAACATGTGAAAATATGTTGTTTCGACTTCGTAGTTGACTGTAAAACGGTAACCTTAAAGTTAATGATTGAAGATGCGTGGGCCCACCTCCAAATGTTAACTTAACTTTCGAATATGCCACTTTGGTATTTGTAACGGTATGTACAAAGTCGTTATATTGTAGTTTTAATATCATTATTTTCTTAATCATTTATAGTAATAGACAATAATCGTGGATTTTATTCGCAATCCAATTTTGTAAACTTGCGAAATCTGTGAAATTAAGAATCATATATTATGCGCTTATCACAACTGAGAGCATCCTCTCAGTTAACCTTCAACTTTAACAATTGATTTTTTAAGCTACAGAATTTGACAATTTTGCTAAATATTAAAGTAAACATTCTGTTTAACAGATGAAATTTGTAGTTAAATACTACTAATTTTGAAACATCCCTGTTATATGCGCGAGTGTCACTAGGCATATTAAAACCATAAAAAAATTAATATGACAGATTGTAAGCACGAAAAAAGATTTTTCTAAACCTATCAAGTGATGAAGGGTTTAAAGAGGAAATCACATAAACATATATAACTTGTATGTTTAGAAGTAAATTAATATGACAAATGGTAAAAAACTGAAATGACTACATCTTCTATCAACCGCTTTAACGGCTTACATTATTCTAATTAATGCCAACGTATTCTTTGATGCCAACAAAGTTGCAGCTAATGCCGACAGCAAAGATATGGTTACGTTTTTGCGCACCATCTCGCTATATATGTTCTATATAGGGTTCTATATACACTCGTAACATCACAACGGCTGTATGGAATTTGATCAATGACGTGTCTATTGATTCGCCCAAGCCGTGCGATGGTCATGAGTTTCGTTTTCATAAAATCAGAATGGCGGCCGTAACAGAAAATAGCGGTAGATGCAAAACGAATTGTATACCGTATCAAGTGATGTCAGGGGCGGATGCGGGGGGTCATAAGGGTCACGACCCCCTTGGATTGGGTGTTTGTTTTATTATTGTAATCGAATTACAATCTATCCTGACTGAACCTCGACTATGCGAACCGTCCCTCCGACTCAAAGGCTGGATCCGCCCTTGAGTGACATATTGTATAATCAAAACCAAGATGATTTTTTCTTGACTATTTTTACGCCTACAACATCTGTTTATAAATTCGACCTTTATGTTTATTTAATAATATCAATAAAAGTCATTTATCACGGTTATTTACACAGCTAATGACAAGAAAACAGTACTAGCATATTGTTCAAATATAACTAGAAACCACCTTCATGAAATTGTTAATTAAAGGAACAAAAAATACCAACTCCCAAAAAGTAAACTAAAAAGATGGAAACAAGATGATCTATAAAATCATGTAATCAAATATGACAAATATTTGCGGTCGGAAGCATCAAAAATTTATGTTTCCTTACTCACTACAACTTTGTTACATTAATTCCTCGGACTGCAAATATTAGTTATATTTTATATGATGATTTTTACATCACTTTGTTGAAGTAAAAACTCCTTTAGTGGCGTTTTGATTTGAAAGCGATGAACGAAATAATGACATATAAAGGAGACAAATACATTAATTTTTGGGTGATCATAGGTTTTAACCTGGGAGAGAATGAGCTAGAATCAGATATATAGTGTTTTCTATTATCTTCGTCTCCTCAGTGTGCAGTGCTTCGTAGTCTAGCAAACGTTGTCTATATATGATTTTGTGTTAAAAATTTTAAAAAGCCCTGACGCAAACAATACTTCTAAATAGTAAAAAAATAACAGGTGTTTGCCCTTTAAGTTTCATGTAAGCCGTAGGTAATATTTTGATCCAAGCGTGGTCGTGTCGGGGAACCGCTAAATCTTAATTAAGACAGCCTCAACAATCAGACACTTATGTTTTGATAATTATTTACGATGCCGAGGTGGCTTATTTGTATTGAAAATTATGCTTTATAATTTTAGTTGTATTCTGTTAATATATTTACCAACTTATTGGACCCCCGACACGATAAGTTTGGATCAAAATATTATCTACTACATATATAAAACTTAAAGGACCAATGGCGAATTAAAAGGTACTAAAAATATCTACTTTACCATTGTTTTATTTTTGCAGTCTGAAGCATACTACTCTATGTTATCAAAAATTAATCATTCGTCGATTCCTTTAAAACACTTCCCGCATTCGTGGACCGTCCTTCGTACTGGCATAGCGATCGGGATCATGTTTGAGAGCGTGATCGGTCTATGCACAAGAAGAAGGAATGCGTTTTGAGTTCACAGGCGGAACCACGGGCGGAAACTAGTTTGTCTATCTCAATTCATTCGTTGAGACCATTCCAATGAGCCCAAACACGATACCTCAGCTGTAAGTTAATGGAAGAGCTAGGTACCCTGCAAATTACAGGTGATGTTACAGCATTAGTTTTAAATTACTATATTCTAATGTCATTAAAGTAACAAAATACCAAATTTCAACTCAATTAGACCTGTGGATCTGATTGAGTCGAAATTAGATCCATCAACTAGAAAATGGCTCATAATCTTCAAACAACTCGAAAAGAAAGGAAATGAAATGAAAGGAAAACAAAACTTGTTAAATATTCCTTATGTAATTCTACACTGATCGGCACAAACGTCAAGAACGAGGTACGGTATATTGTTGACATGGCCTTATTTATTGGTCTCACTTTAGATGCTAAATTTCGTTGGATTTCTTCTATTACAAGATTACCGAAAACGCTTGGTTCTGCAGCATATGCAGTCAAAAGAATTCGGTGACTTACGCACGCGAAAGCACTGCGCGACTAGTTTATATCAGTTTTTTTCATAGTCTCATGGCCTATGGAATTTCGTTATGGGGTCACGTAGTCGATATTAACACAATTTTCGTGCCTTGAAGCGAGCTAGCTTTAAATAGTATTTTAACTTTAGCATCACAATACATATACGAAAACCTGGTAAATGTCAGGAGAAATACAGAATCATTCCAAAAACGGAGCTACATCCATAATTTTAAACACTAGTCATAACGATCTTGCTGCTCATAAAACGCGTCTAAGCAAAGTTAGCAAACAATTTAAGGGGCGATATATGCGCTTTTATAATAAGATCCCAGCAGAATATCAAAATTTGATATTTTATGAATTAATTGTTTGGTTAAAGTAAAATTTGAACTGCTCGACTATCAGGTTACTTTCTATTATTTCTAAATGTTAACTAAATTATTAATTACTTTGATGAGGAAAAAAAGAGCAACCTTTGAGTTTCTTGTCCATTCTTCTCAAGTTGGATCAGCATTTGGAATGGGTGTTAATGTCGAAAAGAATTCTTTAATGACGCATTTCAAGTGTACTTTCTTTATTTACAAAATAAAGATATTTTTGATTTGATTTGATGTGATTTGATTTGGTTGAACAGATTTTTTAATCATAGCCAAGAATACGCCCGATCAAGTCATATTTTAAACAAAACACTAAATAGAAATCAGTCCAACCGTATAGGAGCTACGATGTCACAAACAGACAAATTTATATCACCCCACTGTTTGTGTCGGGGGTTAAAAATGTAAAATAACTTTTTAACTTAGTACCAATATCATAATAAATAAACCCTATAAGTAATTATCTTACTCCTGACATTGCGTTTATCTCGCTATGTGGCAGTTTAGATTTTTGAAGGTTTTACTTCTGCAGTATGCGAACTTCACGCATGTTTGTTTTCCATCTTGTCAGTTTACTTTTACGTAGTCGTGGTTTTTATTTATTTTTTAATTATTTTTTTTTGTTTATATATAAAAGGTATTTTATGTTCTACGATTATGAGGACATAATATTTCTCGGTTAAATTTGATTATAATCTGTCCAGCTGTAAGCACGTGATTGAAGAACGAACAATTAAACAAACTCTCTTTTAAATTTACAACACATTATCCTTCAACCATCTACAAACGATTCCGCATCGGATGGTCAAAGTTTCGGAGATAAGTTCAGTACTTTTTAAATGATGCTCAAATAATGAAAATTAAATAACGCATAAAGTTGATAACATTTATGTTTAACGTTTTTTTTTCATTTAGTCCACGATTTATTCCAGTTTTTGACATCAGTACATACGATAGCAAAATGTAAATCTCCTCGGTATTTATAAATTAAGTACATATCACAATTGTTCGATAAATATCGTTATTATGTATTTATTAAGAGAAAAAATTTTTTTTTCATTGCAGCCAAATATTTCTCATATAGGTATATTCTAAAATATACCTATATGAGAAACTGAATGCAAGAGTAGTGCATATTCGTATCAAATTATATTCTTTTGTTTTCTAGACCTTAGTAGATATATTTTTTATATATTAAATCGAGAATAGCGGGTTTATTACCTTTTTCAAGTTATTTTTTTAGTAATTTTTTTAATAATGTTGATTATAATACTATTATATAAAATGCAAACGAACATATAATATTTATTCTTAATGTTATACTGATTTCGGTGTTTTTAAATGTTCACAATATCTTTATCAAATTATTTTATATTATCATTGACGAAAATTTATATTATTGAAGTATTTCATTATTCAATATTCTGCACGGGCTGTACAAAAACTTCTTTTATATTTATAAATAGGATTAAGGGCGCCCCCCCATCCCTTCCTCCTTCGCGGAGTATTTGCGCGGGGAGCAGATAAGAGATGGAGCGATGCCGAGATATTATCCAGTAACAGATTTATATACGTATACAAAAGCGGCGAGGTATACAGGTTGAATAAAAAGCCGCCGTCAATAGAGGTCAGGAGAGGGTACTTGCCCGTCTTATTGGAAACCGACTTAACGGTGACTTTTCGGGCACCGAGCACTCATGAATATTTATGAGGCCTCCTTCTTTTCCGCTTCGCAGATATATTTTCCCTTAGGATCTCGAGAATTTTCATTATTTATTAGTTAAGTTCGTTTGTTGGAACGTGAGAACCGAGACGCTCTAGTTATAGGCGGGCGATAAGCTTTTAGATTTATCAATTCAACACGCAAACGAAACTTATTTTATGATACAGTAATTCCATGTATACGGGCGAAATGAAATTTTTTCAGCCATTAAAATATGCAAATATAAAATGTCCAGCTATGATTCCTTTCAAATTCCAACACCGCGCAACGCGTGGACGGACAGACGACAAACGACGACGGCGATCGTCGCCGACAAAGAATCGCGCTCCCGCTCTCGCCGTTTTCAATTTATGAATAAAAAATTACCGTGTCGAGGTGAAGCAAAGCGTTTTTTTAAACTTCCCCTCGCGGCGGACGCCCCGCTGAAATTCATCAAAATTCCTTTTATGGAAAGCTCGACTACCGCGCCCGGTTCCTCGGATGTATTATGTAGAGGAGAGATTCCACTATGAACGGTACGTACAATAATTCTTGCGTCGCCTTTGTGCATTATAATCGGCATTCAATCATGAATGGGATTCATGGCGAGCCATCATTAATCAGTGAAATATTTGTACAGTGACAAAGAAGCGATCGCACCGATTTATCATGCGATTGTATGGAAATGAAAAGAAAAAAATAACAATACATTTCGGAATGAACGGCCACAACTCGACAGCTATATGAATTTAAGGTGAAAATATTAGCTTTCTGTTTTTAGTATTCTATTTGACTTTAACTTATTGCGGTGTAATATGTATATAGTTCATGTTTAATGACCTGTAATTTTCAGCATCAAATAGTTTGGATGCTTTTGGATGATAATTTAATATATAGTAGACCTTTGTACGTCTTGACTCTAAATATTGCATACTTAGTAAATATAATTGTTGCAATGAATGTCAATTCCAATAACTTTTAATGATTTGTACTAAACTATACTTTTTTAAAAATTGACAGAAGTAAGCAAAGAATTATCTAGTGTTTCTCTTTAGATATACAGCAATTCTGTGCTTGTCTAGGCTGTCAAGTGTCAGCATCAGATGGCGCGGCAGGAGTTCGGAGATGGTCGGATTGTATTCGTTCGTTTTCGATGAGATATCCAGTTTTGCGTAGTGTTCTTGACGTTTGCTGTCAACAGATATCAAATCCGCTGCTACATGGCGCAAAAGCTTGTCGTTGACGTTTCGAGAAATTCCACCGGCTCAAATAAGTTTTGCGCGGTACGAAAAGCTATGGTATTAATAATGAAATTCTTACAGCGAATATATTTATATAACACATCTAAAATTAATGTTAAACAATAGAATCTTGTACTCATCAAGTTTAATGTTGCCTACTTTCTACTACCTTGCGTTTTTTTTTTTTAAAAAAGCGTTAACTTACACGGTAATCTTTCACTACTATCCATAAATTGTTTTCTTATTTAGTATTTGTCTTTCTCGAGTACAGCGACAGAAACCTAGCGTTAAGCGCGTTGCTTTCGCAGCATAAGACAAAATCAAATTATACAATATGCTACGTGGCTCGGGGTGTACTTTAAGCCGTCGATCGCGTACTTTGTCATTTTATAAATGACGCCTGCCCTCAGCACCCCCGACTCGCAACGGGCCGGCGTGACGGGCCCAAGTTTCGGTGCCCTCTACCTGAACCAAAAAGATTGTGCAACGATGTTCCTGTAGCAGTAAGATGATTAAGAAAATTTGATATATAAGTTTATTTTTCAAAGACTAGATCGTACCTTAAATTCAATTTGGTGATAAATATTGGCTCTTGTGATGTAGAATTTTTTCAGACAACTCCTTACCGACTGCCATTGAATTCGTATTTACATTTAAGCTTAGCGGTTTTATTGGCGATGGAATCTGGATGTGTCATCATATATCTTTCACTTGACAAGAATTTTAGGTTTAGACCCCGAGAGATCGGAACGTATCCATAACGAAAAAAAAAGAAATGCATCTATATTAATATATTGTTTATACACCGCTTGCGTTCGAATGGCTTAACTTATTACGGAAATATTTTTTAGAACTCTACGTTGGGTCCTGTGAGATTTGAATGAGATGAACAAAATAATGTAAAAACGAATGGTTTTTCCAGAACTGTTTCAAATTAATCATCAATTTTGAACTTTAATGGTTAACTCTTATATTTATATAACAATATTGTTTTATTTAATGATGCATTCTAACAGTGAAAAATTTTATCGACAATAATCAACAGGTACCTCTCTACGTACGAGAAAAAACAATAATGCATAAAACGATTCATGTCCAAAATGAACGTCGTACACAGCTCCAAAATGGAACGAGTCGGCAATTTATTTATCTCGAGCCCTTGAAGAGCACAAAACCAAAACAGAAAGCGATGACGAGCCCAGTTCCTCCATTCTCGCAGACATGTTTCACCCCCATTAAGCTTATTCACTTTTCGTTCCCGGAAATACGTAATGCCTCGGTGCCTTTTTTTATTTATTCTGTACGAATAAATCTGCATACTTAACAAACGAACGGAACCTAGTCTTAATTTATTTAATGGAATAACAGCCGCCAGTTATGTTTGTACTTAGAGAAGGTATATATTACGGATAATAGCCGGATTTCGCGTCTCGGCTCGATTTCGGAGCTTAGAATGTTCGCTTATTACTTAGTTTTATTGACGGCGCTTTTCTTTATTTCGTTTTTATTTACACGTGTAATAAAATTGTAAAACCGTCGTGTCTCGTTGATAATATGCGTTTAAGACTGAATGAAGTAGGAAATGTATATGATACAATAAGACTATTTTTTAAAAACTTTGTCTGCACACGCTAATCTCCGAAATCACTAATTTAATTTTCATGAGGTTTTCAGATTTTGATGAATCTTCATGGGGTTTTGAACGCGACTTAGAGCAACATATGGAATTCATTTGATAAAAATCGACTCACGAAAAATTTGTTTATCTTTAAAATTAAATGTGACGCTCACCAACTCGTGGACACAGTTAGAAAATATATTAGGTTGGGCAAAAAGTGTTTTTGCCCCACTTATATTTTCATAGAATATATGTTGCTACAGCCACTATTACAACAAATAACAAAAATAAAATAAAGTTAAAAATATTAAAGGGGATTCCCATAGAAGTAACGTGTTTTTTCAGCTTTTGTTTCTCGATCTTTATAATGGCGGTACGTACAAACAAACGCCAACCTAATTTGTTTTTTACTGAATTATTTTTAAAACATTGTACGGAAGTACGGAAACCTTCATGTACTAGTCCGACTCGCACTTGAACGTTTTTTATACCCTGAAATAGCATGGGAAATTAGCGTAGCGGAGTTTAATATTTTTTTCAGAATGTCAGTTCTTAGTTATACTAAAACCAGCAAGTTACAAACGGCACGACCGGAGAGATTTGAATACAATTTGATACCTACAAAATAAAAAAATCATCTTTTCCTATTACACAAGCACCTACACTTAAGTTTTCTTTGTCCTTTTTTTTATTTTATGCGGCTGGTTCTAATACACTGTCGATGAAGTCGGTCAAGATTCAATCGTTCGTTCGTTCAACCATGGATGATCGAATAGAATTCGTTACGTGCACGAAGTTCATTCGATCGTTGCCCGGGGGACGAGAACGAACGGCGTCTATTGAGGGGGGTTCATATTACGGCGGACGCGGTATAAAACGTCCGGTCTGTCGACTTGCAATATTTTCGTATTATTGTAATTTCATATTGCACGTACTTGCCTCGCCTAATACGATTCTTTGCAATGCATCGACTTAGAATTTTGTATATGAGTTAACGTCGGCTGTATAACATTATCGATGTGTATATATATATATAAACAAAGGCGCAATTCATAATTTCTTTCATTCGGACATGAGTAATAAAACACAATTTATCGTCTAGTGTTTAGTTTTTTCGTATCAAAATGAAAAACATGAACTCTTATAAGAAGTACATGAGTGTTCACATGTCTCGAGCAGATTCACCATCTGCTTGAGAATCAATTAGGATTTAAAGTATTTTGTCGTATTATTTTCAATAAACCGTAATTGAAAATAATGTAAAGTCAAATAAG
This sequence comes from Eumeta japonica, assembly GCA_005406025.1. NCBI lineage: Eukaryota > Metazoa > Arthropoda > Insecta > Lepidoptera > Psychidae > Eumeta > Eumeta japonica. The sequence continues at coordinate 54,723 of BGZK01001107.1, read as the reverse complement.
AGATTAGAAACATATTATATATGTATAAAACTTTTTTTCTTGGTACGTTTTTAACGGAACTGATTGATTTCCATATCTTATATTCTGATTAAATAAAGTCGGTATACGGGCGAAAGTTTTACGTGACAACGACTTTGAATGGTAAAATCATTTTAATGTGAATATTCATTCGTATAGTAGGAAGAAGGATGAAATAATAGTAACAATTTAAAACATTTATTTATACAAAGAATTATATTTAAAACATTAATTTATACAAAGAATCTCGCACTGAATTTCATATTAACAAAATTTTATTTTTACCTTTACACATACATACGTATTTATATACAAATATACATACAATAACTTGCAATACATTTGCAAGCTATGCACTAATTCTCTAGTGCTGCGCGCGCGGCAGACCGATCATAGTTGAGTGGGAGAGAGACGCAAGGCATTCGGCGGGCGCCTCTCTCTCGTTCGGTGACTCATCGTAACGTTACCGAGCGTTACACTTTTTCATAAGTGACTCCCAGCCGCAACCTAATTTAAGACGTTGTCACGTCAAAATGAATATAAAAATTCACATACAGAATTTATTTCGACATTAGTTCCACATGTTATTATATGACACGTAAGTTCTACGCTCCTGCTCATATGCATTCAAATGGTTGTTTAATATTATTAGTATTTTTTGTCGCTGCAAATATATTGGCACAGCATAAAATCTGTGTAAGCAAATATCATAAGCGTTTATTCCGCCGTATAGGGCAGCGCTGAGACCGTGACAAAATATTTACATACCAAACATTGTAATCGTAACTTATATTACAGCTCCCGCAGCGCTCCGAGTCTGCTTAGCCGGAGTCCGCCGCGGGGCGTGGTGAGCAAACACGAAGTTACAACTTACTAGGTAGCGGGGCCGTACGAACTGAGGCCGTCCCGGCTGATAAGAGAGCTTTCATAAAACACCGGGCCTAGAACACAGGCGTCGAAGTTTTAATGAAGGTAGTTTTTCTGTCGTGGCCCGTGTCTGAACAACGTTGTTACCTGGCGGTAATGTTCTTTATTATCTTCTGTGAATGGATGTTATAGTTGTTATAGATATAGCGGTTAACTGGGTTTGTTTCGAGTTTGTCGATGTGTAAAGTTAAAGGTCGTCTACTTCGCCGGGGTGTAAACGGTACGCTGAATATATTTAAATCAACAAAACCTACTTTCTGTATTATTTATTTATTTTGCAATATAAATTATAATTTTTGTATAGTCACTTAAACAGTTTATTTACTATAAATCATTAATCAATGTTTAGGTAAATTCTAGCAAGTTCTAACTATATGTACTCCTAAATATATATACCACAAATACTTTAATACTTGATTGGTTAGGTGTTCAGGCTTAATGTAGCACTGAAAGAAAGGACTAATCCTTTTAAAGGTCCAAATTCCTCAATCTAAAATAAAAAGATTTTAGGGGGATTACACCACAGCTGTGGGTGAATCAAAACATGGTATCACAACAATGGAAATAATTGGGAGTAAGAGTAAAATACTTTAATTACGAAATTGGCAAAAACTTTAAAGCATTAATGCACACAATCTTGCATGTAAAAAAAGTGCAATACATTTTGAATTTAAAATCGCTTTATTGCTATTTGTATTGACGAATTCGTATTACACCGGTATTGATAGTGAGGAAGATGTTCGACGGTCTCGTACTACACGAAACGGCTATAATAAAGCACAATTTTTTTGTAACCATTCAATAAAACTACGTCGCCTCGTTCTGTGATCAATAAAGCTAACCCCTATATCTACTTCACGAAAATTTCTGCGGAATCGCACAAATGATAATAAATCGCGAATAGCCCGAACCTTTCAAGGAGATGAAATTCCGGGTCGTCCCCCTGGCTGCCGATATGATCAAATATCCCGCGATCCCCGTCCGGCGGAGCACTACAGTGCGTACGTACGCGCGCTCGATGTTTCAGACCACGCCAGCTCGCCGTTACGTCGCTGACGTGGGATATATTATTTGTCAAGTGGTCTCGACGCGTGCCCGATAACGCGTGTAGGTGGATGCAGAGTTACGCCTCGCATCACACCGATTCGGGTCTTGGGTAAATTTATATTCCAACCGTTGCGACGCGTATGAGTTTCGCAGTATGAGTACGACATCAGAATGAAACTGATGACGTCGCACGCCGACGATCAAGAGCTTGCAATGAGATCCCTTCAGGGTTTTGCTTAATAATAATATATCTAAACATGCATTTGCATTTTTTACTAACAAAATAAGACTCGCTAAAAAAATATTTAGGTATTCATTTAAAAGGTATCTTAAAATACCGCTAATAATGATCATAGCACTATTTAATTTTCAATATATCATAGCTTACCTACTCTAATTATGACTGAAATAAGGGAAGAGTAGCCTGTTATTCGTTCACCTACTTCAATACCGAGCTTTTACCTAGCATGATGCCCTAGATAATGACCCCTCTACAGGACTATCCCTCTCACGCTAACGTAATGAATGAGAAAAATGGTCTTATAGAGAAGCCTCTTCTCTAGGGCGTCATGCTAGGCCTAGAAAGTTGTGATGGACCAGTGCATGTAGTAAACACGCCACTGGAATAATATATGTATCCTTGAAGAAAGAAAGGATGCTTCATTTATTTTCATTTAAATAATACTTGTCAATTTTTAATCTCAATCACTACTGTATTTAATTAATAAACATGGCTATAGTTTTTATTAATATGCAAATAAAATACATACAAATAGTATGAATACAATTCAATACTGTTATTAAATGTAACGCATCCACTTGCGTTTCAACAAGAGATTTCGCAACCAACTTCATACTGTAGACTTTTTAATACAATGTACGCCGCATCATAAAAATTTGCTCTCATCTTTTTTTGTCAACATGTCTAAACTACTATAACTTCCAAAATTTGGAGAAGAAACGATAATTTGGTATTAATGTGTTATTATGTTTTAATTACTATGAATTAATGTTAATCAGTTCAAAATTGTTACCAATTACACTATTGTAATGTGCCAACAATATTTATAAAAACAAATTATCAACATAACAATAGCTAATTTCATCTGTAGCCCCTTCATTCAAATTTAGTTGATTTTTCAACCACATATGTACATACATCACTACACATATACACAAATCCCAGACATATTCACAATTACACTACTGACTTACTAATATATTAAATGATACACTGTTTGTATCGCGATATTAAAAAATTAAATTGTATTTTTTTGTATTTTTCTTTGAAACGGTAAAACCGTAGACATAATTTGAGATGCTAAGCAATGATACTATAAAGCACTGGTGTATCCGAGTTCCTCAACACCACTTCGATACGGCTTTACAATTCACTATCCATTAGTGTTCTGAGAAAAATTGGAAATTATTTGAAATGTGTTTATATCGTATGTGCGTGGGTTGTGCATGTATGCATGTTTGTATGTTTGTCTGTGTGTGTGTGTGTGTGTGTGCGTGCGTGCGTGCGTGCGTGCGTGCGTGCTTGCGTGCGTGCGTGCGTGCGTGCGTGCGTGCGTGGGTGCGTGCGTGCGTGCGTGCGTGTGTTCTTGTGTACATATTCGTGTATGCGTGTGCGTGTGTTAAGCACCGTGGATGACTTGAATATAACTCTTCTTCGTATATTGGCAAATGGAAACGTATAGTATGAAATGTACGTACACAAGCTGTTAAGATCATAACTCTCTTTTTTACCTCACCGTAGGCGGTTAAAAAGACGCTCGGCCCTACCAGCCGGCTGCCGCGCACAGGGTGCGCCCGAGCGCCGCCGCCGCCGCCGCCATCGACACCGGCCGGCGCCTTTTTGTTTCCCGTGATTGATTGCGGCGCCGTTGTTGCGAGCCTCCGCCGAGTTTGGATACTTTTATCTCGCAGCGCCTGTCGCCTCTGACGCGCAACTTGCTAATTCATCCTGTTATTAGGTTTGATCAAGCATCGGACAGCTCCGTATGCGCGACGTAGACCGAGATTTTCCTGTCGTTCGTTCTCCCGAAGAAAATGGGAAATAGCTTCCGATTCGAATTCACATATTAGCGTGTTCGATGCAGGTAGGTTAACATCAAACGGCGGTGTGCAGCTATAAAAATGTATAAATACGCCTTACGAATGCCGTAGAGATTTATTTAACGCTATGAGTATATGAACGAATATTAGGGCGAAATTACAAACACAACTTGGATATTCAAATCCGGACCTAGAAAGACAAATTTTCAAAGACGCTGCCCTACAAATAAATTGATCTAATAAATAGAAATATTCCCTATGAAAGCAAATCTTCAATCAGCTGCGGCATATAAGTGATTTACGATCCAAATCAGATTTCTATCACTATATTGTTAAAGATTTAGAGTAAAATCAAAAGATTGGAGATCATTGCAAAAGACGTACAGAGATTAGTGTCAGCATATTAGACAAGGGCGTAACAGTAGCTTCTATTGAATCCTGTATCGTTACTCGTTTACGCGAGCAGTCACGAAATGGGAGTGACACAAATCGAATATTAAAATTAGCTTGTATTCAGGAATAAATAGTATCTATCTCTTCTACTTGCTATAAATAGGCCAACAGGCCGTCGGTACATTATGGCGAAAGACGGGGGGAACAGACATTGCTAATATTTGGAGTTCAGAGGGAGAAAAGTTAGATAATATCTCCATTTCGCCTCGCTATCGGCCTGCTCGGTGATTAATGAGTAGCAATATTGCTAGGCTTGATATTTTCTTTATTAGGTTACGTAATAATCGTAAAGGCTTGTTGTAAACATAAGCTTGATATGAAAAAATGAGATGTTTTTATGCCGAAGAAGAATCTTTTCTATAAAAATTATACCCGATGAAAAACTGTGCAATTACTATTTCTCCGTTTTTATTATAGATTTAAACCTTTAACATTGATGAAACAATAATCGAGTGTAGAATCGGAAAAAGACATACAAAGTTTATAACGCTAAGAAAAAATCTACCTACATCTGTTTCTGACAGAGGCAGTTTCGTATTGTATATTATGAATAATCGAAAACCGAAATAAATTACTTACTTTTTTTTCAAATACTTGTTCATACAATTTTACATATAGTCACCAAATTAAACTAATTATTATTATATATAATAAGCAAAATAATTTTCAATAGAGTGATGTGCACAAAAGCATTGATATTTACATGATACAATATTCCAGGAAAGAAAAAAAAAACATGTCAAGGCAAGGATAACATGTATCGTACACGTCGCGGCAACGGCCGTAAGCCGATCTAGCTCGAGCCGCCGGCGGGCCCGGGCGGGCGGCGCGCGCGCTGCCCGAAGACAGATGTAGCGAGCTCGTGAGAAATTTGACGCGAGGTCCGGCCGGTCGCGCCGCCCCAAATCCGCTTTGTTTCAGCTTGATGGATGTCGATGCTGTCGGCTTAGTGTTTGAAACTGCGTCGTTTCAACGCCGAGCCTCGAGCTCCAACTTTTGTCGTTTTTCATTCACCCTTCGTCCGCGCGCGCCGGCCGCGCTGGCTCGAGCGACAGATGGCTCTTGCGTTCTGTTTGCCGACTGCGGGAGAGTGTGGAATTCCAAACGTTCGGTTATTTGTCACAGCCACAGAATCTCAAATTCTAAAACAGCTAGTTTGTGATTAAATGAAGTCATTGGAAATGAAGCGTTAAGTGAATGCATATTGACAGCTGCAGTTTTCAATTCGAAACAGACGAACAAACGAAGCAATGTAGAGATATAAGTATTATTACGTTTTACCGAAATCGGGGTTACGACAATTTAGATAAAAAGAAGATAAACTTTAAAAAAAGAAACAGAAGGTTTCGCACAATTTATTGAAACCAAAATACTCCCAATTCGGAACCCGCACAACCGCTACCGCAAAACCGATTTCGATCTCACTCTCGATTCGGATCCCGCTTTCGCCCGCAATTACAATTACCATTAAATTACCCAAAGCATACTCTTACGTCGAAAATACACTTACTGCCGTTAAATTATTTTAATATAGAAGGATTTCTTTGTTTGGTCGGTTGATCCCGCTCGTGATTTTAATCTCGATTTTAATCTAAATTCTCCCTTGAAGATTGCTGTCGCTAATAAACAATCAATATAAGAAAGTAAGCATTTCGTTCTAGATACATACGATGTAAATCTAGCATGTACTGAAATCTGGACGGATTACTTATTTTCGTGTCAAACAAATGGGGCCAAGAATTCTCAAGTTATAGGACGACTGAGTATAACGACTTTTTGGGCTGGCAAACGAACATTTCTGATATACATGAACAGAATAAGAATTTATTTAGTCGGGCCGTCAATAGCCGGCACTGACATGGGCGGACATGCGACCACAGCAGACGGTGCCAAGGGGCCGCGCGCCTCGTGCCAAACTGCCGTGCTTTGTGTAGCGCGAAATAACCGGATCGTCCCGGCCCGCGTCACGCGCGCGTCGGCGACGTCGTGTTCGCCCCCGACCGACCTAAGAGGCGGGCCCGTTCTTTGTTGTCCTCGCACGCGCCACGTCAGGGGGTATTCTAGAACATGTACCGCGACAGTGAAAGGTTATCGCTCCCGTCCCGACGCTGGCGCGCATGTGTGATGCTGCCTCGTTCGCTGCTTGCAACTGTTTCGTGCCTTTTCTTTTTTCTCACATCCGAATTTTACGCATCCACAGATGGAACGTGACGGTATGCGTTCGTGTGTTCGTCTTATAAAAGGTATTCAAGTTTACGTTTTATGATCCTTTATAAGGTAATATTTATGACAGATAAACGGTTTATATGGACTTTTTCGACTTTGTGTATAAAAAAAAATGTTATAATCGCGAATAGATAATGACACATTCGAATCGAGCCGTGGTCGAGCATAAAGAAATGGGATTTCGTACCTCTTTTTTATTATAACACTAGAGCTTTTAAGATTCCTGTGACTTTTATATTCTGTCAAAGGATTATAGAACAGTCATTGTGAAATGCCTTTCATTGACGACGATTAAAGGTACTATACGTTTGATTTATATTCAAAATTCCTACGGTGTTAACATAAAAACGTTAACACAAAATAACAAACAAGTTTATGTACTGCCAAACTCACAAATATATCATAACTTCATTGTTTACACCAGGCATAGGCAACCTTTGACATGTTGTGGGCCAAACTATAGTTAGTGTACAAATACGTTGGCGGGCCGCGTTCAAAAGTAGTGCATTTTAAAGTAATGTTAATATTTTTAGCGATAGTTATCAGACATGGAATAAAACGATAATGTTATCATAATACAATTTAATAATAATAACAAAATGAAATGAAAAAAATAGTACAACATTATAATTAAATCGTGAATTTGGAATTACTACAAACTACGAGAGTTAAATAGCGATAGCGAAATCAATGAGACACTTGAGCTGAAATATGGGAAACTAATCCATCGATGTTTGGATTAATTCCACTGATACGAAGAAATACAAAGTAAAGAATTTTCCAAATCATCGTTAGTCAGCCTTGTACGATGTTTTGATTTATAAACTTTCATCATTAAAAATATCTGTTCTCATTTGTAAGTACTGCCAAACGCACAAATTAATATTCTTGTGAATTTTCTAAGCTGCGTAAATAGTTTTCTTCCAGGTATTTTTTGTAGAAATCACACAACTTCACGTCTTCAAATTTAAATTTTAGGAGTGAGTTTTCTTGAATTTCGATCCATTCCATTTGCAAGTGTATTGGAGCATTTAGTACATTACTTTTTGTTGGAGTAGCAAATAAATTGAAACAATCTTCCATGTTTTATAAATCACTAAATCTGTTCGAAAATTGCTCTAACAGTAACTTGAATTCTTCAGGGTACTGAGCATAAGCAATATAAGCAATATTTTCATACGCAGAGAGCGTGGTGAAATGGTAACTGTTCCCAGACAGCATCTGTGCCTCCCACAAGCGGATTTTATTCTGAAACGCTTTCAAATGGCTGCACAAATCATCTACTAACTGTCCTTGTTTTTGAAGTTTCAATTTAAATAGCCTGTAAGGTCGATCAGAAATGCTAAGTTACATATCCATTTTGGATCTCTCAATTCAAATAATGGTTTATTCTTTATTTGCATAAAATCTGCTATCTCATTTCTAAGCTCGTAAAACCGTTTCAGCATTTTCCCTTTGCTTAGCCATCTGACTTCACAATAATATGTTACGTCGTCATATTCGGCTGAAATTTCATCCAGAAACGCCTTGAACTGACGATGGTTAAATCCTCGGAATCGAATAAAATTGATAGTTTTTACTACCACATTCATAAAAATCTGAAGTCGAATGGACTTAGAACACAAATTATGTTGGTGGATAATGCAATGAGGGACTATCAAATCATTTTTTTGCACATTTGATGCTTTTTCATTCAAAATTCCGATGAAATCTTTACGTAAGCCGACAATAGAAGGTACACCATCTGTGCATACTCTAGCTAATTTTGACTAAGGCAAGCCAAAACTTACGAATACCTTTTGAACTACATTAAAAATGTCCTCTCCCATAGTGGTGCCTTTTAGCCGCTGTAAAGCATGTAGTTCCTCAGTAACGGTAAACTCTTTATCAACACCTCGAATAAATATACCCATTGAGCTGTAACAGACAAATCAATACTCTCGTCTAATGCTATGGAAAATAATTCAAAACCAGCCTTAAGGTCAGTCATACAATGTTGTTTTCATATCATTAACCATCATTTCTATACGTCGGACAACAGTTCATCTTGACAAACAATTTTTTTCAAATTTATTTTTCGTTTCAGGACACAAAACACTGCAACCTTTTAACATAACTCCTTGATAAATTCTCCTTCGGCAAATGGTTTTAATGACTTTGCCAATTTAGATCTAACAATAAAACTAGCTTTCACAACATTATCAAGTTGTGTTCTTTCTTTATAAAGCATTTGCTGCTGTTTTTCCAAATTTGCGATGAGGTTCTGGATTCTTTCCTTTCTTATTTGTCCTGTCAGTGAATGTAGCATAAGATGCTTAGTTAAGTAAACATCACTGAAATGGGTTCATTACACAGCATACAAATAACAGATTTTGAACAAAATAATTTTCCGTTGCAAATATTAAGGTTTATTGTTGTGGATCTTTTCTAGTTGTTCAAATACTTAAATCAATAGTAAGAGAGGCGGACACCAATGAAACAACTTCAAAAGCTGTGAAAAACAAGAACATTTTTCTTATGCCGAGTTCAATAATTTTTTTTTCAAGTAATGAAATTTTCTACAGAATACTTTATTATAGTCCTAAAAGTCAATGACGCATAATTTAAATGAGATACTGTCAAGTGTCACAAGTCATAGTTCCATTTTAAAATTAAAGAGGAAAGAAGATTCGAAAGGAAAATTCTCGCTAACTCGAATTTGAATTGGTAATCAACTCTGTCTTTGGATCGGAAATGGTTAATGGGCTCGAGGTGCTCGGGCTGTGAGGAAAGTTTCTTTATTAGCAAATTATTCTACGTCAACGGCATCCATAAAATGTAATTATGTTTTAAAGCGGCTATGGCTGCAATTGCATTAATTTTTGTCTAAAAGGCTATATAAAATTATTCGTCGGGTCAATGAAAGTGACGTTTCATAATAGCTTTAGTCGAATTTCACACAAAACATTTTTGTTTATTTTTATCAGATTCGAGCAATTCAGTCAGATCGGGTTAATTAGGATCGATTCATGAACACGACTAACAAGAAAAGTAACCGAGCAAATTCGACAACACATTTTGTAAAGTAATTGAATGAGTCGTTTATGTTGATATTCGTCATTTCCTTCATATCTGGACAAAATTATTAAAATTAATTTCATAATTCATAGTAATACTTTGATATTTACTTATATTAAAAACGTGAAAGTAACTGTCTGTCGGTTGTCTGATATTGATGCTGATATAGTTTTGAAGAACGCTTGAATGCAGAGGAAGTACATAGATTATTTTTTGTTTGCTATGTGTTTTTTTATGTCTCCACGTTTGTTAAACCAATTTTCTGTATTGATGAGCACATCGTTATCTAAGAATAAATATAAGCTACTGTGTGTTGGTTTTTGTATCTGCGTTCATATAACTCGACAACGATATGCTATTTTTATAGAATTCGGTATACTGATAAAGCTCTTCATCACATAAATTACATATTACTGTTTGTTTTTGTATCTGTCTGTATCGCTCTTGGAAAACTATAGAAGTTAGAGAGAGAAAAAAACATAATGACACGAGAAAAATAAATATATGGTGTAAAACGGTGAGAGAAAGGTAAAGCGAAAGTGAAAGGTTAATAATAACCGTACTTTTACGCAATAATTAAAAAAATATCGTTTGATAATTCAAAAATCATCGTAAGTGAATAATAGGGTATTTACACTTTTGTTAGTGCGGTGTTCTCTCAATGTAATAATTTAAATCTAATAGTTTATAATGAGGTTTAGATGCTTTTAACTCAGTCGCACAATCAATCACTCAACCTTACAAGCAGTGCGGGCTTGCGTTTGATTATGATGGGTTCAACGTAAGACTGTCCTCCTTACACAAGGATGTCCATAGAGATTTTTTTTGCACTTTTATCAATCCAATCAGCAGTATATAATAACTTCTTATGTAATTCGCCTCTTCTCTGAGTTCAATTTTTAAATACTACAACGATTTGTTCTATAACAGTCGTCAAACAGTCGCCACATCTTTTTTCTTTCGCCAAAGTTACTTCATCGTCGAACCAGTTATATTCGTGGAACCAACGGTAAATAATCCTTTTAAAATTAAATATTATTAAATTAAATATTAAATATTGTACTATAAATTAATTCAATACACTTATATTGCATTTTCAAGACGATTGAAGTTGCTCTCGTACAAGGTCTTGGATTTACGACTCATTGTACTGCATACACTCCACTCAGTGAAAATTTACAATTTAGTAAGTAAATTGGCATGTATGTTTTAGTTACAATCTGGAATGAAAAGCACGCTTTCAGGTTTTTGGAAACTTAACCATAGAAAAGCATGTATTAGAAACGGCGTTACCTACTCCTTTGAGAGCCGAACACGGACGGACAGAAAACCTCACACAGAATATAATAAGGTGAGCAGTATTGATGTTCATAACTTGACAACAGGTATAAAATTATGAACTGTATATATATATATATATATATATATATATATATATAAACCGATAAAATCCAACCAGATTGTCTTTGTTAAAGATGGTTTTTCGCAATTTCACAAAATTGACGTACTATTCGGTGCGCCGTGCGAGGGTGGTATAAATCCTTCTGTGCAAGGCATAATTCCACTTGTTATATTTTTGGATTCAATGCGCACAAATGTCGAATAAACGTCATCTTTTTGAAAAATGTACTATCTGGATGATGTAAAATTTAATACGAGGTTAAATTAAGTTCAGACAGATAGAAAGAGAGGAACCGTAATCATTGAAAATATACTTATCGAAAATGTAGACACAACTGTAAGGCGTGCAGTGGTGCGGAACTTAGCGGTAGCTGTTCTAAGGTTGTCAGTACAAGATTTCTACGTAAATAGATGTTCTAAGCTATTTTTCTTGAAAACGGCACTTCTATGACTATGGTTTCTTTGGTACAGTTGTTCCAAAACAGAAGGTGATTAAGAATATTTGCGGAAAGATGCATGATCGATTCCATAAGGTATATTCTTACGCTATCTATTGATAAAAATTAAAAAGCCTTAACTTTACGTACTTTCCGCTTTATCACGTGTGCAGTGATAATGTCTTGTACTAAGGACTTAATAGAGTCTCCGACGCATAGAACGACTTGATTGATTTGATATAAGTTTAAAACTCGCTGGTCAATTCGTCCATAGTCAGAATTTGAACCCGGAACCTCGTAAATCGAAGGCGACGCGTTGACCACTCGACCGCCACCGCTCATCGCGAGAGCTATCGGACTCTTATCGAAAATAATAAGCGAATATCATGTCTAAGTTCCGTAGAATCAAAACAAAAATAACCCTTTGTCGGTGACCATATCTATCTGTTGCCCGCGACATTCCATTACAACTTTCATTACAAATTAAAAGTTGCCTGTTCTCAATCGATTCCTCGGATGTAACTCGACTCTTTTCTTTATTTATAAGATAAATCCGACTTGGCTCGAAAAACTTTTTCTATTAACTGTCTCGAAATTTATGGCAACAATTTCGCCCAAACATAACAGCGAGCGGTGCTAGTGCTTGGCTGAGATTCTACGAACGTACGGTTTTCCACTGACTTTATGCTAAATCGGCATAGTCCTTTTGAATAGTCCCGCAGCGCGAATTGTGCTGCGGCAACTAGTTGGCATGGCAACTCCACGATTCGTTTTGTTTTTAGGTTATTCGAATGTATTTTACAAGAACAACAAACCACTAAATCAAATCAAAATTATCTTTATTTCATATGTAATGAAATTACACTTGAAATGCGTCATAAATGAATTCTTTTCGACATCACCATCCATTCCAAATGCTGATTCACCTAGAGAAAAATAGACGAGACACTCGAGGCTTGCTCTTTTTACTAATCAATAAAAAGATTGAATAATTAATAATTTAGTCGACATTTAAAAATAATATGAAGTAACTTGATAGCCGATCAGTTAAATCCCAAGGGCTTTTTTCATTAAAATATTCCGACACGGTAGAATAGCCCTTGTCATATAACTTTCTTTCACCGAAACGTTTAAACTCAGCAAATGGCAAATTTTGAATTTAAGCTGCGATCTTATTATAAAAGGGCGCACACAGCCCCCTAAATGTTTTATTAACTTAGACGGGTCTTATGAGCAGCAAGATTGTTCTTATATCTAGTGTTAATGTTATGGATGTCGCTCCTTCTTTGGAACGATTCTATGTTTCTTGACAGATACCTGGTTTTGGTATATGTATTGTGATTCTAAAGTTAGGATATTAATTTCCTTAAATTTTTCTCTGAGTGGTGTCATTGGTCTCAAATTATAAACAGCACGAATAGCTCGCTTCTGCAGCACGAAAATTGTGTTAATATCCACTGCGTGACCCCGTAACATAATTCCATAGGTCATAAGATTATGAAAAAAACTGTAATAATCTAGTCTCGCGGTGCTTTCATGTATAAGTCGCCGAATTCTTTTGACTGCATATGCTGCAGAACCAAGCCTTTTCGCTAATCTCGTAATAAGAGAATTCCAAAGTAACTTAGAATATAAAGTGAAACCAAGATATAAGGTTGTGTCCACAGTATCCAGTACCTCGTTCGTTAATTTGTCTCAATCAATTTAGAATTAGATAGGTAAAATTTTACAAGTTTTGTTTTCTTTTCATTGAGCAGAAGATTATTAATACTAAACCACTCAACGATTTCAAAGATGGTATTGTTTACTTTATCAAAAACTGGTTGATACCTATCAATCTTAAAAAGTAAGGAGGTATCATCAGCAAAAACGCAATTCCATGACCATTCTTAACAAGATGTGGTAGATCATTTATGTACACTAGGAATAGAAATGGTCCAAGAATTTAAAACAAATACATATATATATATATAAGCTAATACGATAGAAATTACGTTATTAATATTATAAATTGTCAGAGTCAATCTTTAATTATACTTTATTAAATATAAAAGCCTTTTGAGGAGTAATATTTAATTGAAATAATTAAAATATTGTGTTGAGGCGAAAGGTAATAAAACATTGTAAAGGAAGAATACTTTATATTAGATGTCTCTTATAAAATAAAGTAAACTATAAATATTCGATTCTTTGCTTAGAAAAATATTGCAAATAATTTTTGAAATTTATGTTATATATTATGCTTCATGTGTAAAACGTACAATACTAATTTACATGAATAATTCATGAAAATCAAAATTGAGTATCCTAAGAAATGTACAATGGTCAAATTATTTAATGCATATATAAAAAACGTATAAAAATGAGACATAATAATTATGTATGTATACCAAATTATTGTATGAAAATAAACGTTCTCCAACCAACAGTTAAATCTTATTTGTATTGTGACGTCAGAACTGTAACTAAATATAGATTAGGTAATTATAGCGTAAGTTGTATCATTCTAATTTAATATAAAATCAATTTCATTCACCTTTATTTATAATCCATCAAAATCAATCAATGTCACATTAATGTAGAACCTTATTGAGTCGTCTGCCTTTATTGGCGGTTTAAGAAAATCTGTGAATTTCTTCTGGAATAGAGAATTCAACATTTCAGCATTCGATATTTGCAGTCAACAGACTGCAGGGCCTTTTTACCTGGGCACATTCAAGAATATCGACTTTATGAAAACTTAAACTTTCAATCTCATTACTTGATCAAATTATTTCTAGGCTGATGATTGAAATAAAACTTTTTTGTCAGATACACTTGATTATATTCAAAATACATTAATTAGTACGCAAATAGACAATTACACGCGATCCAAACAATTAAGTATGTAATTAACAAACGCTTTGTAATAAAACACGATTTAATTTTAACTCACAATTACACTACAAATTTCAGATATAGGCTACCAAATAAAGTGATCGCTGTTTAATTCGATCCTTTCGCTAGAACGGTACAAAATATGGAGGCGTGTTATTCCCTCGGGGCCTTTAATTTGGCCAGGGAGAAATATACGACTGTTACGGCTCCTATTAGATTTTATATCGCCATCATCGTCGCCATTACGAAACTCCTTCGAGAGAACCCTCTTACCTTCATTAAGGTTAGTGTTGCGCTCGTGCCCTTTATTCATTATTCTTAAGGACTCGGTATTAGTAAGAAAAATGCCCGCGAGTTAAGTGCCCCGTTTCTTGTATTCCCCCGCCTTCTGGTTTGCGAAACTCCCGCTCCACGACTGCGGCGTCGGTAACTTACGCACGTCAAGAAATTTAACTAAATTACAACGCCTCCGCAGGCTGAACGGTTTAAATTAACCGAGTCCGACTGGGGCGATCGCTGTATTGCCTCGTTAGCTAGACGCGGTTTGAACGTTTCGCAAATTGTACGTTCTTTTTTGTAGGAAAGAAGAAAAGGCTGGTATTTTTTATCTTCGGAAACCTTCTACTTTAATTGAAGGGCATGTTATCTGTAAGGTCGATATAAAATACCTTCGAGACTCGATAGTAATATTAATCATTATGATCGCTAATGAAAGAATTGCTGTAACTTTAACACAAATAGTTTTTGGCGGGTATTAAAATATAAGCGAAAAATTTCTTCTAGACTGAAAAAAATATTTCTAACCAAGTTCGAATTTGGCTTGGTTAAATATATTTTGTTGTAATAACTGAATAATTCGTTGTATTAACAAATAATATGTGTGATTTAATCGTAATCGTACAAACATACAGATTGGTTAAGACAACCAAAACATTGATTCGCTCAAAATCAACAATCCAAATTCATTATATTATTCAAACTTATGGTTGGAATGACCAATTTTTTTTTCAGTGTAATGAAGAACATTTCCCAAAAAATAGAACTCTCTCGTCGCTTCGTGGGAATGAGACGACAATCGACATGTGTTCTGTCACAACGTTTGAAACTCCACAGCCTTAAATCTTGGATGGTGTGTATTGACGAAAATACGGTCCCGGGAAAATTCGCTTATCCTCTTCTTGACTCGTGTTAGAGTTAAGAGGGTGGCTTCATTTAGGTTTGTAACATAATTTACGTTTAATTCCATTACGCCCCAACGATATTAGGGTATAAGGTTTCTTTCCAAACTGATTCGCTTTCATTTAATTTCGCTCTTTTTTATAAAAAGCGCAACAAAGAGAATAGAATCTAGCTCGGATTTCTTTTCAGTTTAATTCCTTTTCACATTCTAAATGTATTAAAGTGGAGTCGTATCGAAAAAATTTAATCTGTAAAGCGATTTTGTTTTGGCCAAGTGTGACTTGAATTTGCACTACCAAAGGTAGGTATATTATTGGGAATATAACAAATAGGAAACTTCGTTCCAAAAAAAAGCAAATGTGTACTTATGTGCGCACGTAATGAATTGTTCTCCTTTTGCGTAAACAAGAAAAAGTTCTTTTTGATAACTTAAAATTATTTATGCAAAATCAAGAACAAAGATTTGTGATATTTTCTGTTATCGTCTGAAAATCAATTTAATGATTAGGTATTGATGTTTTAAATAAATATAATCTAAAATCTTGATACACAATTTTCACGATAAAAAAATAATTAATGTGATTACATATAATTTTAACAAATACAGCCTTAAATTTTTATATAAAATTTTCACAAAAATTAAAAATAACTATAGGCTAGAATTATATATATAAAGTTTTATGAATACGAACACTAATTAACAAATAATACGTCATTGCTTACCAAGCGGAACACAATGTTACATCGGTGTACTTAACACGTAATCAAAATACAATTGGAATAGATTTTCTTAATGTGCCAAAAAAAGTAGGGCTCAGCTATATATATATAGATAAACTCACCATAAACATGTATATAAATTTTACGTGTAAATAGCGAAAACGTAATATACGATATGCGGATTATATGAGCTGATACAAAAGATATTCTTCTTCTATTTTATGATAAAAGCATAAAATACAACTTTAAAAAATCGGCCCCTCTGCATTTGGACTTAGAAGAGGGCTTTTTGTTTGATACTGGCTAATAACTTCAAAAAAACGAACGCACATACAACCGGTGTTAATACTGTTATGATTTTATATATCTATAATTTTATATGGTTCATAAACTTATATTTCCTACCTATTTTACACAACCAAGAACGGCGTCTAAGTGATCTTCAATGGAATTCGTACGAAATTTTGCTTTTATTTGTCTAATTCGTAAGTTGGTCGACTATTACTCATTACCTTATGAAGCCTACTGTAATAACTTTGATAGTTTTCTTTTTAACTCTTTTTATATACTACTACCATGAATTTTCTTATACATGCAAAAGAAACCATTCACCCTTAAGGGAAGGGGGGACGCTTAATTTAACAAAAATTGGCCCTGTAAAGTAAGCTTTACTTTTTTAAATTCGCATTCCGCAAACGGATCCCTAAATAAAAAAAAAATGATTATCACAGACCCGCAACATTTTTGAATAAGCTATCCAACGATATTCAGCACAATAAGATAAACAAGAAAAAAAATTCACACGCGCTTTTCGTGTAAGGGAGGTAGGTACTAAATTTCTTTTTTTAAGATTTTAATATACCGGTTTTTCGATGCAATTATTATGCATACGAACGCCGTATTGTAACTTTCTAGTGCAAAGAGTTTCCGAGCTAAGCCACAGATAGACAGACAAAAAGACAGACAGACAGGACGGACGGACATGGCGAAATTCCGTGTAAATATAAATCGCTTTGCACTCCTCTTTTAAAGTGGCATCACATTTCGGTAGCGTATAGCAATGGATTTGTCTACAGATGGCACCATAAATACTCATACGGACGGATACCAGGTCATTAGAATCATTGCATTTGTATACGTATTAAGCAAATTAACGCAAAAATTTCGAATCTTGGGACAAGTATCAGAGCAACCTAGAGAGGGGGGCACCCATGATTGGGTTTGTTGACGCGGCACGATGGAAGTACACAATAGACAACCCATTTTATTTTAACTAAAACGGTATATTGCTTATTATTGTAGTTGTATACATCACAGTTATATATCACATCACAGTTATATATCACATCACTTATTGTCGAATAAGTCACAATGAAAACTGAAAAATATAATCGACCAAGTATGATGAGTCACAGTGTCCACAAATAATTACAAAAAGTAATATTTTTACTGTTTCTTTTAATTTACCCTCTTTCTCGTTCAAGTTTGTACATATGTTTTGTGTAAGCAATGTTTTATGAATTAATTTTCTTAGTGTAAGTTTTATCTCGGTGACTTCATCCTAGATATAATATTATATTATATCATAAGACGTCAAACCAGATCAAATAGCGATACAATATTTTATTATAATTATATTAATCAATGCGCTAACGCCATCTAATGTAGTAATTATCGAACAGATAGATACACATAAATTGTAGTAATTCTAGTGACATCTAACAGAATTTCTGTAATGTCTATATCCTCTAATAATATGTCTACATATAAATCTAGGTAGGTCTTTCCTATTTGTTCGACTTTTTACCTTCAAAATTTTTGTTATTAAAATAGTTACTTTATAATATTCGTATTTACTGGAATACATGCCACCATAACATGTAATTTCAAATGTCTTTTCACAACTTTTATTTTTTTAATGAAAAGTTTTACAGACAACCCTAATTAACATTCAATTCTGACAGCGTATATCGTACTTTATTTCCTAAAGACTAAAGTAAAATTATTTATATACGTTACTTTGATGGCTTTTTATACCGTTAATGTTAAAAGCTAACAATAACAAAAACCTTTTTATTTTCTTACAATGATTTAAAAGAAATATACGTCATAAAAACTGGTCATGAAGAGGGTTAACAGGATGAGGTGGTTATAGGTAGGTGTTATTTGGCGCCGCGCCTATTTGTCGACTACAGCACCATCTGCTTCCAACCGCTGGACAAGCACGCTCGACCGTGTTAGGCTAGAATCCAATACACATCACACAGTCTATAAATGCACATCGGCCTTTATCTATGGATACATATATATGTATATAAAGTCTATTCTCAAATCACAGCTAAACCTGTAAATAGGGTATAAAAATAGCTTGATCTGAGAGATAGAGCATAAGCTACTTTTTCTATGTCTGTCTCTTTGTCTGTATATCTTTTCAAAACAGCAATATCTAAACTAATACTAATAAATTTGATATACTAATGGAACAGACCGTTTGGAAAATATGAGCCTGTAATTATATCTGTCTGTCTATTTATCGGTATGTCATTTCATATTACGGCAATGCCTTGACCTATTTTGATAAAATGTGCACTAATAGAATCCATCGTTGCATAACATATATTTACTATTTGTCTCTTTATATCTCAACAATCACTGAACAATTTTAATGAAGATTTTCATACTGATGTAGTACGTCGTTATATAAAATGGTATGGTTTGTTTGTATGGTTATATATATATATGTCTTTTCGTATTCAACAACACTTAACCGACATTAATGAAATTCGGTGCACTGATAAAGCTCACCGTCGTCTAAAATTTCAATTTGTCATCAAATTCAACAAACCGTGAGCAAGTCACAGAAAAAAATTAATTAGAATTAATATTTTTATTACTTATTTAGTTTCTACTGAGAGAAGATGAGAACTGAGGCGGTAACGAAATGGAAAAAGGGGGTGATTGAAAAAGGAAAGTAAGATATGAAAGGCAAATAAAGTGATTGTAGCAAGAATAAGAGCGAAATAAAGATCAAAAAGGAAGAAGAGAGATCGATATAGAAAATGGAATCAAAGTCGGTATTGGTAAGAGAAATAATTAATTAAGTAAGAAGAAAGTAAGTAAGTAAAAGACGTTTATTCAAAATGTAATAAAAAAATTTAAGTTAATTTTCTCATCGCCATTGGCGAAAATTACTATATGGTTTCAAAAAACATTCATCACGAATCGTGAGTAGAAATAATTCAAAACTCAAAATTAATTAAATTTATATTTATCTTCTTTCACAACAAAATTAATAGTTTATTAGCATAAAGGTTATATCATCGTACTTGTTTCAATGTTTTAGTAAAATCTATATTGTCTTCATACATATAACTTTCCATTGTGCTCCTTTGATAGGGATTATTTCTAAAAAAAAATATTGTATTCATAGTTTTCATATTCTGTATTATGTTTACAAAAATATGACATTTCTGGGATCGCTTCGGCTTTTGCCTATCGAAAGTGTCTGTTTTATTCAAACATCATTTAAGTCGGAAAAATAAGTCATGAAATAGATGATATAAATTAAAATCAATATTCAATATTTGTTAATTATTAATTCAAAATAATTGGAATCAGAAGACTGACAATAAATATTATGGCAAAATATGTATGGTTTGTTAAAGAAAAAATGTTAGGAATAAACAATATGAAATGTAGGAACTATTGTATTAATAAACAATTTTTTCTTACTCAACTTTTTAAGAAAAGATCATTATGTTTCGGAATAATTTCCTAAAACACTAGTTTCAACTGTTCTATGAAGATATTCTAGAAAACCTTTATAGCAAATTTATCGTTATAATTCTTATATATTTCATTTAAGTTTTTATGAAGAAAATTTTCTTTATCGTAAATTATTGTTACATGTGTTTTCGTAAATTATAGTATATAAACAATGTTTATTAAATAATACAAGGCACATAAAATATTATTAAATTAATTTTTATAAAAAACATCCTGACTTTTTAATACAAAACACTAATTCAAATAGCACAAATTGAATCAATCCGAATTTTGTAAATTTTCTTATATTAGTCTTTTTTAAGAAAAATAATCCATCTGTATAGATAGCGTAATCCCACCGATCGATTAGGGTTAAAGAAGGATAAGTTACTTCAACGCAAGCCGCATTATTCTGTTACAGCCGGTTAGCAGAGAGCAGGCATTAATATGTATGAGTGTCGGCTGAGGGTTGTTTATGCTAAGAATCAGATTTTCTGCACACCCACTTAATGAACTCGAATCGGCGCCCGCTGTAAGTGCTCTCGCGTTATTGTGCCCGAAAGCCTTCTTACAAAATTTTGTATTCAACACCTCCCTTCTATGTAGATCCACATTCACATTTCAACTAAACACATAATATAATCATATATGCAATGTATGTCGTTCGAAAACAATGCTGTTTTCCCACGAATGCACGCGTGCAAGGGGTGACGTGGGGTGCACTTACCCTGAGCTGATAGTGCAAAACATTTGCATGAGTATTCGAATAGAGGTAATAATTAAAAAATACAATTTATTTCAATGTGGACAAGGAAACAGACGCTTCTAATTTAAAAGTGCTAATGATGTCGTACGTATTTCTAAATTCATTGAACAATGATATTGTTTTAAATTATTTGATATTAATAGGAAAAAAGTAACAATAGTTACAGTACCCACTTATATGCAAGCGAAAATGCAAGGAAAATAGTTTATTTTATGTATTTTTTCATAAATTTTTATATGTAGACACTACCTAAGATTATGCATTCTAATAGAGAGATATAGATATAGAGAGAAAGAAAGAATACGCACTTTTATGAGAGACGAACGTAATAAAGTAACACCTAACATGGAGCGAGCAGGGTTACTGGCGATCGGACCAGCCCGTCCATTTTGACGGCAAATTGAATTCGAATGGCGGGGAATCTCGTTTAAAGCTCGAGCAAATAGCGACTTGTAAATAGCTAGGGACGTGGAAAACATTTAGGGACGCAATCTACCCTTTTGCCTTTTCTACAAATTAAATGAGTACACCGGACTGGAAGGAAACTCGCCCTCATTTAGGCAGCGGGGCCGAATGTGGTGACGCAGATAAATAACTCTGATCCCGTGCTGAAACTTTGACCGGCGCAAGTTTCGGATTCAAAGTTAGATCTACTATGACATTGAGTAGTTTATAAAAATCCAGTTAAGGCTGACTGCTCGAGCAGAAGTAGACGGAAATGTAAGCGATTTCGAAGCTTTGAAGAAACCGACGTGTGTGGGGGGCGCCTCATGATTATTTACATATGCGCAGAGTCGAGATGGAGCCCTGTTCTTATTACAATTACAAATGGGACACCGGCTTGCGGGCAAAAACCCCTCAGCGCCGCCGCGCCATCGCGTCGCCCCACAGCCGAGCAAATCCTGCAGGAGTTAATTTATATTACAACCCTTCAAACTTCCACTTTGTAAAATGATCAATTATGGAAAGTCCTAAAGCGTACGGTGGGTACGCCGATTCTGAATTTGTATCTCGAACTGGGGCACTGTTTTATCAGTATATGTAATAACAGAAAGAAAGTGATGTTTAAAACCAATCGCGCTCCACTCTTACTGAAATAGCAGCGTTTTATCAAGAAAATAAAAAATGCTACTATTACTATGATTTATATAACCTCATTCAAATTGTATCACTAATCATATTAACAATCTTGACGTTTTTAAAACACGTAAAACCGCGAGTCGCTCTCGCGCCTGATTCATTTCTTATGCCAAGAGTTGTGCATCGTCACGTAGCACAGGCGGTTCAGCGCTCAAGATATCAGCGTCCATGCACCAGTAGTGCTTTCGTTACTTTTCTGTGCTATTTTCAAGGTCTGGTGATATTATGGTTATTCTGCTATCGGAAAACGACATAATATATTGCAAACGAATAAAATCGTTTCCTTGAAAAAAAATGATGCTTATATCGGCTAACAAAGTTCACTCCTGCCTAAAGAGGGAAATCAAGGAATGTATTTTTCAGTTCTTGCTGTCTTTATATTCAAAAGCGAAGAAATGCTTTCAATAAGTAGAGTAATTTTTTGAAATGGTATAAAATAAAAAATGGTATAACTATTAAATTATTGAAAATAATTCTTTTTTTTCACTATTATACCTCCACACTCATGCGAATTGTATTCAGATGAAATACTCCAACAGAATTCTGTCGGTCGCGATGCAGCATTCGATGCACTCTTTTCAAATAGGAAATCAAGTGAATTTTCTATCGTGCGAGTGCACGCCGTCGCGGTCGTCCGCTTTCAATCCAAGGAATCCCATACGCTATGCCGCTTCTGCTCTAAAGTGCATTACCAGATGAAATTTTCTTCTAGTCCAATTTGAATTTAAATTGCATATAATAGCATTACTTTCTAGTGCACTGCTTTTATATGATTATGGCTTTATATAAATCTCTATTTTATTGGCAATATAATAACGTACTCATGTAAGTCGAAGTGTTTAAATATTAGTTAATATCCATGCGCCGGTCGACTATAATTATAAATTTGTCATTTTATTCGAGAACTGCATATATACGTACTACACTTTCCCATAATCACACTGAACCGAAAGTGAGGCACTGATAATGATGGTGGGATCATCATTACAAGAAATATTGAAAAAATTATAATTTTTTTAAAATTTAAAGAAAAAATTATATATAATTATATAAATAATACAAGCACTAATATGTTAACATTTATTCGGATCGTTACACTGGATAAAGCGCTGCTTTAAATTTACTAAATTCGAAATAACATGAATATCGATCTTTTTTAACAAAAACACCTATATTTCCAAAACACTGAAATGCAATTATTTTTCAGTTACACCAATAAGTAAACAACAAACACATGGACGTCGTAACTATCGATTAGTAGGATGTTTCAAGACACTGTCATCGAATCTCTGTATAGGTCGTAAGAATTGATATGGCACGTATAAAAAAATAGAGACAGAAAATGCTGATCTCTAAAATTTCTTATGCAACAACTTATGAACTGCCGCGAGCTGTACTGTTTCATACAAACTCCGTCTTGCACATTTCGTATCATAAAAATAGCAAATAATCTCTGAAATGTTATAAATTCGAGTTTTTGACCCATTTTTATTTTTGCTTCCTAACGTCCGTACTTCATCAAAAAAATGTACTATTTTGTGTTAAACAATACCGTCATGTATTATTCACTCGGAATGTAAAGAATCTCCTTAGAGAATCATACATCGGACAATTTACACCAGTTGAAAGGAACTAATAGCGAAATATTACCAGGATGAGTGCAGGAAAGACCGACAGGGAAAAAGTCGTGACAGGATTACAGACGAAAAACTACGGCACATTACCCGCGCCGACGGGCAAAAGTCACACGATTTATATGAAAAATGGTTAATGCGCCATACAGCGTTTTTCGTATCGTATGTCAGCCTCGCTATCTCCCTCTCCCTTGTTCGCTCACTTCAACTAGAACACTCGTTTGTTGGCGTTACATTCGTGTCGCACAAAGGGAAACCGCACGTAATTTACTTACAAGATATCACAGGACAGTATTTTTTCTGAAAAGCAATTTTTTTAGAGTTTGTTAACCAAATTAGATATTTTCATATTTTAATATATTTGTCTATTGATGTATACACATTGCAACTATTTTAGAGTCGGTTAGTAATCTAATGTATACTATACACATCTATTTTATATATACTAGCTCTTACTTTTAAATGCAGTATGTATTTTAAAGTAGAAAAGTTGAAATGTAAACATTGAATTTCGACCGATTCGTGCTTTGCGAGTTTTAATAAGAGATCAGAAATTTTGAGACAGAAGTTCTTATGGATAATAGTAAATATGTCAGTGACGTGAGCATTTATCTCATAGCTTTGAATAACACGCTCTGACTTCAGTCAAACTACCTTCGTCAGAATAACGTCATTATTATTTTGAGGTTTTTATATTTTTTCTGTAACTCTTATAACACTATTCAGTCTTTTTCTTTTACATAACTAGAATGTCCACAATCTTTTATACATTAAAACGTTAATATGTTTTTGTGGATTGATTTTTTTGTGGTGAGCGATGCCCGCTTAACTAAAAAAAAAACGTATTTTTAATTCACATAAAATTTTTGTAAATCAAGTTTCAAGAAACTGAAAGATTTGATCAAAACTTATTTATACTAGTATACCATTTGTAGTTTAACAAAATATCTATATATTCTACGTGTACTATAGTAACTTTGACTGTAAATAACTGATTGAGATCCGAGTACGTTGCTACTTCTTCTTTCACCGAACTCGGCATAACCTCTAAAAAAAAATCTCATCCACCCGTCAAAAACAAGGATAACAAGATTATATCAAAGCTTTATATCAAAACGAAAGCTCCCCAAATTGGTCCACAGCAAACGTCTACATTCGCACGGGCGGCGACAAAAAGACGAGTATTTTAACCTCTCACCAAAAGTTACCGCGTTCCGTTCACAAAGCGGGCCGGCCGCCGGCGGATGGGCCGATTTAATTTGCAATCCGACGACCGGACCCGGCCATTGTGCCGAGTGACGAACGGATAACGATATTCCGGTTTATCCGACCGAAGGGCTTAGACGTGCCGCTCTTTGTTGAACAGCCGAACAGCCTAGATCGCAGCTACTAATGAACAATACCGGGCCGGGCCCGGTTTACCTCGATCGTTCGCGCCGTTTGAAAGGAAAGACAGCGGGGTCGCTGCAAAAGAGCGAGGGGCGCCCTCGAACTCGGCCAGAATCGTCGGCCTTGACTTCATTAGAAACTTCAATTTGGAGTAAATATTTTAGATCTTAAAAGGTTTGTATAAATCGTGTGGAAAGTTTCCTTTATGTTTTGTTTAAGTTTGAAAGCAAGATTAATGTGAAAATGAACTTAGTTTAAAATCAGGAATGTCCCTTAATTCAAAATAAATAAATAAACTCTAAATATTTCCGTCAGTGATTTTAGAATTAAGAATCGTAAGGATCAAATTCATATTCATACTGATATGGATGCGGAAGTAACTCCGCCTGCTACGTTTTCACGATTGAACTGCTAAACTGATATTGTTGGAATTCGGTTTGAAGGTAGTTTGAAACCTTGAATGGAACATAGGTTACTTTTTATTGCTCAATATCTTGGTGTTACAACACCTACTTTTTATCCTGTTAATGCATTCATGTACAATAATTTACAAGGAAACCGGATCGATTTCGATATCGAGACTTAAACCGAGATAAAAATCAAGAATATTACTCCTTTTGGAAGAGACGGATCTTATTCCCAGATTCAACTGAATACCTCTATTTGTCCCAGCACAAAAAAGCTGACACACGCGAAAGACAGGCATACAGCCTGACGTACAGCAAAATTATTTTATGTAGACTTCATTTTTTTCCTTTTGAGTTACGGAACCCTAGAAATGAACAATTAATTCTATGTCCACCCGAGCATAGCCACGAACATAAGCTAAGATTGAAATCAATCTAGTTTATTTATTAATTTTATTTCTCTTATTGGCTATCTTATTACTTCCAAATCTTTGTGTTATTAGTTCTCGTATAAAAATTTAAACGATCTTTCTGTTAAATACTTAAATGTAAACTAGTCTGATGTATGAACATCTTACATTCAAATACTCAAATGTACGATAAGATGTTCATACATCAGACGAATGTGTCCTAGCTGATCATGAAGTCAAAGAACATAAACGACATATCCATAATATTTATTACTGAAGCCACACTCCAATGTCTCAAGTTTTGAACTTACTTTTAAAGTCGAGCTTATTCTCGGCATTGTGAACGGTGCGGGCGGAACTTTCAGTGATTGTTATTCAGCCGGTATATGCGAGGGAGGCTCCTATCGATGGGCTTTGTTTGGACGCACAAAGCGCCGTGCTCTCGCGCGATAAGCGGCCCGAATAAAACTACCGATTTAAATAACTTTGACAAAGGGTATTTCCGGTTCCGCATTCATTTCTACTTGTTATTTTTCTAGTGTTCAATACCAGAAATCAAATTAAACAAAAACTATTAATAATGTTATCCCAATGTAATTTTTTTCACTACACAAAATTTTGTAGGAATGGCTGACTTAAGACGATTATATTTCTTTTTATAACAAGCCTTTGTAATGAACAAAGAACGTAAATTTCACTCTTTGAAATAAGCACTAATCGAATGAGGATTCTTAAAAAATGTATGAGAAATAATATCTTTATCGAAATAAAATATTCACATAGGCTTCCAAAAATTTCTCAAAATCCTTATATATTAACAGGGACCGATAATGGCATGGCTCCAATACAATCTGATCCATATTTACTATCACATAAGTTATTGTTCACTTTTCAGATTTGAATCACTAATCGTATAATTGCCAATAACTTAGATGGAAACGAAAGATCTGAATCTGAACATTCTCGAAAAGAAAAATTTTGTTTAATTCCATACTTTGCATAAAACTTACAAAAACAATCTTGATTGTTCTATTAACTTAATTCCAATTTTGAAACCTGAAAGAAAAGCTTTCCTCGGCTAGGTTTTAACCATGACATGCCTCATTACAATCTTTTTATTCTTAGGCGCTTAGACCTAAAAGCCATCCAATCTTTGTTGATTCAGTGCTGATTGGAGGTTGTTAAAGACCGCTGTGACCAACAGCGCTGTGACAATCTGGCACCGACGTCTAGACGTGCGCTCCGAGAGACGAAATAACAGTTTTAAGACAAACAAGGTTCGAACTTGTAACCTTCTGATTCGAAGGCAATGCGCTGACCTTTCAGCCACAACAAATAAATATCATTCAATTTCGTTTAGCATAAATAAAAACTTTTACTGTCATTAAATTTTCAGTAGCTTTTGATTTGCGAAAAGCTTGAAAACAAATAATTTATATTGAGGATATGCACAAAAAAAAGAAAAACACGCACAGATTATCTTAAAACTCGTTGTGGGTAGGAATCGCTTTGCTTTCCTATCGTTGGTCATTTAACGCGAAGTCACGTATCGGCCGCGTAGTCCCGCGAAGATTTGTCCACGGACCGAACCGTGAATATTGATGGACCGATATCTCCTATAGTATGTGCTCAAATACCGGTCCATCCGTATCTTCAGATTTGTTGCTTTGTTGTGTAAACGAATGTATCCTATTTCATCTCTTGGAGCGCGTGCCAGAGTAACCCAAACTGAGAGCAACCCGACGTTTTATGTTTTGTCGCAACGCGCCAGTTCTCGGACTAGGCTGTTTACCGTTCAACGTGTCCATTTCTTTTGATTCTGTCGTTAAGCAATGGATACGACACACCTCTCTACGTTTCTGAATTGCTTTTGTCGTTTTTGAGTTGGACTTCGTAAACGATCATTCGGCTTTTCCCTCCATAGACCGATGTATTATTTACATTTGAGACGGTTGCTGTGAGGTGAGTAGTTGTTGGAATGCTACGATAAATGCAACATAGATTTCCCATTTTATTTAAAATATCATATTTCATTGTATTATATTTTTTTACTGTTACGGTTAAATGTATTATTGTAAAGGATTATTTGAGTTTTGTGTATCTCAAGTGTAAAATCTAATAGTTAAGACAACTTGGCTGCCTTGCGTTGACTTTTTTGCTTTATCATTTAATACAGCTTTTGTGAACGGACTTTGAAAATACGTTTATTCCTGACGTCGATATCAGAACCGTTCTCAGACATTATGAAAGTCACAGGTCCCGATTCGAGCCTAAAGGAATGAGTGCATGTTTTATCTATTACTATACTGTTTTCATTTACTTTTATTTCTATGGGATCAGTGAGTCACACAAGACAGCTGCTAGGAGCTTTGTATAGTAAAAACCACATATGAGTGAAATTTACAGATTGACTCCTACTCACTTATTACTGATGATTTCGATTAATTACCATTTCTCTATTATGTAATTTTACATTTATACAAGAAGAAACTGCTCAAGTTGAGCAAATTTGATGATGTCTCTTTTCTAATCACATGCGCCATTGATTTTCAAGTGTTCTCTTCGAAAACACACGTATGAAATAAAGGAAAAATTATTAAAAAAGTCGTTTTTGTAATAATTTTCTTTCATGAAATCTCGTTTGACCTGATACGATGACTTTGACAAAAAAAAAAAAAAGTAATTTCACATTCTAATCTCTAAAAGTAAACCTCGTCATCAAAATTAACATTATTCTCATGCCTTCATCTTACATTAGACCACTAGCTTTTCTCTCTAGCTGTACCGAATTTGTAATTTTCAATTCAAACAATCCGTGTAGTGCTACGACAAACGGACAACAAGCATAAGGGATGTACTCGCATTCCCCGAAATTCGATGCGGAACACTAAAAATACGCAGATGTTGTCATCATCAAAAATGTTAACTTCACTGAAAGAGTCGAAGTCGGCTTAACGAAGGCAAGAAAGGAAAATACTTCGCGCCGTGTTATTATCATTCAACGTGACGATGTCACGGTTCATTTGCGGATTTTCTTTGAAAAGTCGCATGCGTGCCCTTTGTGACATCCCTAACTTCACGGCGACAAAGATGTATCGCGAAAGCTTCCCTCCGAATCCGAGGTCACGGCGGTTATCGTTTCCGCATCATTTTTTTTTTTTCGCCCTTTGAAATTAGGGAATGAGTCGGGTTTTTTCAGTGGTTTCTCCACAAACGCCGTAGCATCGGTATACTTTTGCGTTACCTAGCTTCGTAGACATATGTTTAGCGTGTCGAGATAAAATAATACATGTTTTAGTTATAGCTATTTGTATGAAGATTTGTGAATAAGAACAGACGTCCAAACATTTCAGCAACAAATGCAGACGACTAAAAACTATACAAAAATGGATGTTTCTTTAGTCACTATTTTTAAATTATGTATTAGGATAGACAGACGTCTTAATCAAATGTGAGTTAGTATTAAAATGAAATTCAATTTTAATATCTTATATGCATAATCTCGGCAAAATAATTAATATTTAACACAAATCGATCAATATTCAACTGCCTACGTAGCGAGCTGTATGAATTTTACATGAAACTTCGTTTTAATTCGTACAATAAACTTTTCTTAAACGTCAAAATATGTTAAAGCGTCATGAAGAAATTACTTAAGTGAATTTGTATTATTTGCATAAAATAAAAAATATATATTTTCAAGAGTGACGTGTCACGCTTGTAAACTGTTACGCGTCTGTTACTTTGGCGATAAAAAAGTTGCATAAAAATATATTACATCAGGAGTTAGAAAATTCGATTACTTAAGAAAAAAAAATGTTATTAATTCAAACTATCTCTACATTTCTTTTCTCAATAAAGTTAAAATATTCTGTCTCACTAAAATAGACTAGTTTTTTTTGACGTGACAACGTCTTAAATTAGGTTGCGGCTGGGAGTCACTTATGAAAAGTGTAACGCTCGGTAACGTTACGATGAGTCACCGAACGAGAGAGGCTCAGATAGGAACAAGTTGTAGTAAACGCTGTTTCATTGTACGCAAATGTATTGCAAGTTATTGTATGTATATTTGTATATAAATACGTATGTATGTAAAGGTAAAATAAAATTTTGTTAATAAGGAAATTCAGTGCGAGATTCTTTGTATAAATTAATGTTTTAAATATAATTCTTTGTATAAATAAATGTTTTAAATTGTTACTATTATTTCATCCTTCTTCCTACTATACGAATGAATATTCACATTAAAATGATTTTACCACTCAAAGTCGTTGTCACGTAAAACTTTCGCCCGTATACCGACTTTACAGGTAACCAATTTTTCAAATGATTTTGTAGTATTTTGAAAGATTTCGATTGGCACTCGAAGATGAAAACCCTACTAATGCGACTGTTTACCGCTCTTTAAATGGATTTCAGTGCGATCCAGACTTTGGCGGACTTAAAAAAAGATCTCCCTTTGACAGCTGTTAGAAAAGAAAACGAGCTATGGCAGTGAAAAATTTAATTGAATTACATAGGCGAATCACATACAAAAAGACCCACCATATATTGCAGATTGGATCCGAAAGTGCGAATAAAATTCCAAATGGAAAATTCGACGTAAGACGGATAGTTTCCCGCTGGACACGGCACATCTAACGCGGGCTCAGAAGAAGGTGCGGGTCGAGCGGTGCCGTGACATCATAGCAAATTTAAAGTAGGTTCGTCTCGGCGGGCTTACGGTGTCATTACGGACGCTGAATCGTGAATTTATCAGTAGACATAATCCTGAAACGAAGCGCCGGTAGACCGTGCGCGCGGCTGTTTTAAATCAACCAACGGCCCGCAAAATGAAGGAAAGAGAAAATGCGAACAAAATTTTGGTTGCAAATTTTTTTCTTTGACGTTTTATTCGATGTCGGAACGAAACTTCTACTTATCTTTTTCTGCTATGAGTCACAGTATTCCCACCAAACGGGAAGAGGTGCATTTATGTCTTTTACTAGAACCTTTTTTTTTTAGATAACTGAACTCATAATCTCAATAAAATAATAATATGATACAAACTCACGCCTATTTCCTAGAAGGGTAGGCAGATACTATAAATTTCCTCATGGTATATACGATCTGTGCATGTCTCTTGTTTCACTGACATTCATCAATCTTTTCATGCAAGTTCGTCGGTTTCGGGTGCTAAAAATTTGGCTGTTTTTCAATATGCCACCAATTAGCTATGCATAAAATTTTCTAGAGCGACCCTTGCCGATCTTTCCATAAACCATTTGGTCTGTAAATTTGTTTTGTCAGTCAACTTTCATTCAGTACTAAATCTCTTTGGCTGTTAATAATGTTATTAAATTTTAAACATTCCGAAAATATATAAAACCCTAACACATCTTAAATAAGAAAGTGGTACCAATGAGAT
Source organism: Eumeta japonica (assembly GCA_005406025.1). NCBI lineage: Eukaryota > Metazoa > Arthropoda > Insecta > Lepidoptera > Psychidae > Eumeta > Eumeta japonica. The sequence goes on along the minus strand of BGZK01001107.1, from coordinate 23,402 downwards.
CATGTTGTAATTTGACCAAATTGATTAAACTATGTTGCAATCCAATACTGAAATGTGTGCTATCTAAATGGCAATACACTGAATAGTCATGTCTTCTGAATTAGAAGTACTTATATTTTTTTTTACTTTCATGTACATCCCATGCATTCCTAATACTAAAACTCTAAGAACGTAGGGCATATCCGCCTCGCCGTGTTTGAACTTCAGAGGTGGTTGACATTTTTGATGTCCCTCCTACTAGATGGAAGCGTCATCACAATGTTTCATTTTAATCTTAAAGAAAAGTTACCATAATTGATACCGTAAGTTAGAAGTTATTAAAAAATAATTATAAAATTTTCCCATAATACGCTCTTAATTGTTCGTTTCATCCCTCATACAGCTGGCTGTGCTGTTTGTGACCGCTCGCGTGCGCTGTTATTTACGCAAAGGACGCAACTTGTGATTTATGCGCTTGCTTTGTCCATGCGATTTGTCCCGAGCACCCTCATTAGAGCCGTTTTGGATTTAGGCCAAATGAGAGCCCTCCGCATAAATCCTGGTCGATATATCACTTTCGTTTTGTTCTTACGCCGGTCTCATGCTTTATCGAACGGTAAATTTGAAGAGTGCTCATTTGCAAAGGGTAATTTGCAGCAGCTGTATATAAATAAAAAAAAAAAACCGACAAAGTCCGTGTCGGGCCACTCGCATTGTAGGGTACAATAGTTGCCTGTCATAGTTTAAGGACTTACAAGAGGGCTTTATGTTTGATACTATGAACCTATTCATTTAGTTCACGATTTAACGGCTAATAACGTCTAAAGCGGACCCACGTAGGACGGGTGTTAAGGATGTTATGATTTAGTATTTCCATAATTTTACATGATTCGTAAACTTATATTTACTACCTATTTTAAACAACTTACAACGTCATCTAAATAATTTTCAAGAGAATTTATACGACATTTTGTTTATGTAAGTACATTTTATAAGTTGACCGACTTATTTACTCGTTAACTTATAAAACCTACTTAACTGTGACAGTTTTCCTCTTAACTTCATTGTATATACTAGTCGCGAATTTTTTAAAATAATATCCAAGAATAACCATTTAACTGGCAGGGAGGGAGGACACTTGACTCCAAGAAAAATTAGCACTTTTAAGCTTAATATTCGCATACGGATTTCTAAGGATACTACAGAGCACTTGTTTACTACAGAACCTTAAAAAAATCTCACCAGTACAAATACGTCTTTCACATGTCGATTAGATCTTATGTTTAAAATAACACAGGTATCATATAAATCTTGTAAACTACTCAATTCTGTGGGTCGAAATAACGGAGTTATAAATTTTTTCAATATAATAATGAATTTCTACTGTATTAATTTGAATTGTAGCCTTTTTAGATTCAATATTTAAAGAAAAAGTATATATGTACATATATTGTTACAACAGTAAAGACACAAAGAGATGCGGACTTAGATATTATCTTATGATACGATTATCCTAGTATATATCTGTAAATAAATAAATAATTCATCTATTTCAGACATCCACCATAATAATCAAAAAAATGTGTATACCCAGTTACAAACTGAAGAATAAATATTGGGCATTTCTGCGCGTAAGTCGTCATATCTCCAAGATGTGGATATTTTTTTTTTGAGCAAATGTTATAATATCAATTTTTTACTTTTCGGCTTCATCTGGTTTATTTTATCGTATGCTAAAGCACGGAGCATCAACCTGAGCAAATGGAACGCATAATTTTAGAAAGCTCGTTATCTCTTTTAGCTATGTCACTTAACGGACTCCTTAGCTTTCGTGGTTCATCACTAAGGCATAAGAGCATTACAATCGCACTTTGTTCACGGGAAACTTTCGCCCTACTTAATTATATTAAAGAAAATACGAGAGTAGACACGGCAGAGGGCGCTCGCGCGGGCCGCGCCGCCGACCCTTATCACGGCGGCACTGTCACATATCTCTGCCCGACTTAATTTTAACGTACATCCTTCGAATCATGAAAAGTGAGCGCGTCGTTTTTTTTCATGCAAAAACATCTGAAAGAGAAATTTACTGAGTAATAAGGCCGTGTAGCCGAGCGCGCGCGTTATTGACGGAGTGGGAAACGTTTAATATTACATGGAAGGCGTATTAGGACCTCGTCTATATGTCGCGCTATTAAAAGTAACGTTCGGATGTACAAAGAAATATTACGTGCTGCCCTTCGAAGGGAATTCTTTCCGCCTCTTTTGTAGCGCGCGTGTAACATTTTTTTTCCCCCGTAATGTTTGACGTATCTGTCAAAAGATATGCGCCCGCCTTGAATATTTTAATACTAAAAATATTAAAGCTCATCTGCCGGCGCCCCCAATTTACTCTGGACTGCTACATCGTGGTGAAATTCGACAATATAACTACGCGATACTTGAGGCTGTACAATTTTCATTATACTCAATCGCGTTATAATAGATAATTTAAAGTGTATTATAATTTTTGATTTTTTTTTAAGAATTCGTTTTTGATACTTGACGTACACAAATAAAAAAAATTTTACCGTGTTATACTTCCTAAAGTATTTATTTCGACATCCGGGCGGGCGGATGTGCGGGCGCGCGCGCCTGTGGTGGGTGTGCGTGCGTGTGTGTATGTGTTCGTGTGTGTGTGTGCATATTTAAAGAAATTGTGTGACATACTTCATTTTCTTAAAATTATATATTTATTTTTCTTTTAATGACCTTAAACTAAATAAATTAAGAATAACTGGTAAAGATAAAATAACTCATACGAAACAGAAGATAAAAGACGAGTCAATGATATTAACTTAAAACGATCGAGTCTGTATCGTTATCACGTCAAAATTACGTCAGTCGAGGGCGACCTGCGGGAAAGCTTCTTACCCTGAGGTAATTTTCATCGTTTTAAAATAACGGACTCCCAGATTGAAGCAAAACAGAAACAGAAATTCTCCAGTGTTTTGGATTACGTTTCTAACTAGCCCATATATTGACTATTGTTATAGCACAGTCGAAGGGCAACGAGCATCGGAGAATAGAACAGCGCCGATGATGGAAACAGCAATCTCAGAGGAGTCGCCAGTGCGTTACCGGCTTCTTGAGAAGGAATAGGGTTTCTAATGGAGAGGAATCGGGTTGATAGAAGGGGAGAGAAGGAAAGTGAGCCATCGGAACTCTCACTCACTAAACGAAATACAACAGCGGAAGCTGCTATTTCATGTCCGTATTCTGTACGAGTGGGGTATTTCATCAGTGAAGCGGTGTATTTTTGTACTGCAGCACTGGTCACAGTATAGCTTGAGCACGGTAACAATAACAGCTTTTTATAGACAATCGAATCACAGTTTTTATGCTGTTTTGTTGTTGAGGATTCGCATGTAATAGGGTGTCTTTATACCCATAATGAATAATCACCTGTTTGTCGTTGATTAATTTCTGTGTTTGATATTCAAACTTTAAGTCACGGCTCTGATGAGTTACAAAGGATCATTTAGAAGTCAAGTTTTATTCTGCTATAAGAAAATCGTCTAAATCAATAAATAGTGCCGATCTTATAGCCAAACACATAGAAAAAAATATATAATAGCCTACACTCTTAATTCCCACGTATAAAATGAAACTATTAATTATCATTGGCTTTAGCTAAGAAGTCACTGTATCGTAGCAGTTTCATAAGAATTCCCATTGAGCATTGGAATGGAATGGATCAGGAAAAATGGACATGGAATGCATATTATTCTCCAATATAATTTCATTCAAATCTTTATGATTGAATTTTTTGATGTGAAACATCTAACACGGTGGGTCAGATCAGCCGTTGACATAACTACACTCTGCGCGAACTCCTATACCTATAGATAGCGTATGCAGTATTTTTTTTCACTTCGAAACGTATTTTTAAATTTCATTGTTGGTATTAATGTATGTTTTAAATAAAGAGTACTTTTTTCTTAAAAAAATTCGGAACATTTTATTTTTGATTAAGTCATATTTTTGGATTATACCATATTTGTTTAATAAATCATCCATTCATGCAAATTTTCTACACGAAATAGTTTTGATATTTCACATCTGCCAGGCGTAACGGGACAGTTCAATTTTTCCATTATGTGAATCCTCGTGAATACTCAGCACCCGAGGCTAATTGGGTTATGTCAGGCTCTTACCGACTAAACCCACCATAGCGTCCCCGTTCACCTGTGCGCCGAATATGTTTTCCAATCTTTCCACTTACCCTAACAACAATGGCTCGATCAAAATATTCTTCGTGATCAGAGATCATCTTATGTCCTAAACCGCCGCGCCATCTCGCGCTTGAAAACGAAATCCCCCCCCCCCCCCAAGCTCACCCCTCAAGCCTGTAGTTGCACTCTCTGAGCAGTGTAATGCTCGATCGTAAGGGCCATAGCTTTAGCAGCATTCCGCCATAGCCTACCCGCTGCTCGACCCCTAAGTTTACGATTGATTGTGATTGAACCGCTTTTCATGTTATAGAAAGTATTATATTATTTACTACATATAAGCACTTAACTTAAGCGTGAACTTGATGTGAAGATTAACAACGTTTCGAATTTATAAGCAAGGGTCCATAATGTGGAATTTTACTTATAAATTCTAAATAAATAAAAAATCAATTGAACTTATTAATATTTTCATTTCAACATTTTATATTAAACCACATGCAGGTAATAACAAACAAGTAAAGAACATACTTTGGAAGCACCTTATCACGTCTATGTATTTATAATAGTAAATCAATATTTCATTATTAGTTTTTATTATTTACCTTCTTTTTTCCGGCATGCATTTGATACATTTTATTAGACATTTTGTACATTATAATTTCAACTCAAACGGCTCGGTTAAAGCATACACCCTCCTCTAATATTAGTAGTGAAAGAGTAATACAGTATTATAAAAATAAATTAATTTCTACATCCTCGTACATAAAATGTGTTAATTTTGCATCAACCTAAAAACAGCGTGGTGGAATAAGATCTACATTACTTTATAAACTAATGTGGACAATGTTATTGACTAATCTGAACTTTTTCATACGCGTTCAAATCTGCAATTAACTACTTTATTAAAATTTATATTATCCTTTCAATCCTAATAGTTTTTACGCTATGAGATTAAATTAATTACTATTTATATGTGTACATCGCGTTTTTCACTTACTTAAGAGATTTTTAGAGAATATGTTAATAAAAATATATAGACCATAGCCAAAAATAGTCGGTAAGCATTTTCTTTTCCGAAATTCGGTAATGAATTATGAAATATGTATTTTCAACATATTCACATAATAGAATTTGAACGATACCATGAAGATTGTTCAATCATGTTTAAATTACAGCCAGGAGTTCAAACATAATATCGCTATTACGGGGTCTAGAACGGAAGCACTCGATACTCCTATAACTTATCCACGTGTGTGCTTTCAACTTAATTGAAATGAGCTCTGTTTTTCCCGTCCATTTTATTATCAAAGAATATTAAAACTTTTGTTTGTCCTTAATGCTTGTGACATTTTTTAACACAACTTTAAGCTTGTCATGACATATCACTTGTAACTTAGGCTGAATGGGGGAGTAGTTCACACGTAGGCTAAAATAAGCAACTTTAAAACTTACCTTTGTTAGAAAGATAACCAACATTTTATTAATAGCAACGACATAATAATATGTACCAAACGAAAGCTGAATATTTGTAGATTTTTGCCTGCAATTAAGGTAACTCATTACAAAATAGTGTGATAAAAAATCACAAAAGGCAAAAGTATCGAATGTTCCAAAAATTAACATGTGGAAAACGAGGTTGTTGCAGTAGTTGATGACATATCTGTAATTCAATAGTTGGCATAAAATTAGACCAAGGTTATTTATATGCATTGCTATGATAAAAAGTTTATTTAATAATCGTATAAATTATATGTAAATAAAAAAGTATACCTAATAGACATAAGTATAATAGTTGAAATGAATTACTGATAGAGATTCGAAAAGATGTATTTAGTAATTGACGCATACGAAAAAATTGCTGCCACTAAATCTAGGAGAATAGGAAGTGGTGGACAATTAACCTTATACAAATAACAAAATTTAATACGACAGAAATTAATTTTATTTAAAGTAATACAAAAAGTGTAAGATCTCACACTCATCTTCTATTGTTTGTGTCGGAAATATTTAAAAAAAATCGGCTCCGCACCCATACGTTTACGAAAAACACCCCAATACAACATTGTGGAAGCAATGTTGCTAATTGAGACTTGAAATTTTTGGTTGCCAACAATGAAAGAAATGTTATCCGAATACGCGCCTGTAAACAGAGCGCGTTCGTGTATCTACTTGAAACAAGGATGTGTCTTGAGATAACCTTAAAATTGAAAGTGTCTAGCGATGAATCCATTTCAACTAGTCATCTCGTCCCCGGTGTAATTCTAGAACGAAGAAAAAAAAAATTTCGGCATTCAGTGATGAAATGTAAAATATTTTACTTAAAACACCCGTAAATACGCGCTACAAATTAATTTCAATGTTCACTCAAATTATTTCCTGGCCGCGGTCGTTGCGAATGCGAAATTTGCCCGAGTCAGGTAACTCGACTAATCATCTGAACAATGGAACAGGGGAAATGTCATTTGGCCGCAGCTCCTGCGGCGTGATTACGCCGGCGTCGTCCGGCGCCGCGCGCTGATGCCGGCAATTAATGCGCTAATGGTTACAAATAATATTTTTAACGAATAATGAACCACGGCGGGGGAGTGAAATGGCGCGCGAAAGGCTGCCGCGGCCGCGTAATTCCGCGCTCCTAAATAACAAACCGCCGGCCGGGACAGCCTGTGCGTATTTCTCGATAGGGCTTCCATTTTTTTCGTTCATTCGCCACGATATAAATCGATTCGCCGCACACGCGACCCCATGTTGTTGTTGATCTTTTTATGGATTTCTTAGGAGTGTATAAATATGCAAAAATACCAGGATCGATGCGACTCGGTTGAAAATATAAATTGAAATACTTTATACTTCACTCCTCTGAGTGTAGAACAAAATAATTATCTTTTTACATTCATTACATTCAAATGAGTGTTGTGCTTATTGATTTCGGTTACAGAACCGATCCCACTTCGGTTTTTCCGACCGACCGAATATCACGTTCTGTTCTTCTGTTCCATCTGACTGGCTGACTATGCTATCTCTTTCTCTCTCTTCTCATCTTCTCTTTCTCTCTCTAGATTCTGTCTCTCTCTCTCTTTTGAAATGATAAAATATTTGGATAAGATTTGCCTAAAATCCGTTCTTAGTGAGCATTTACGTCCCAAAAGAATAAAAAAGAATAACCTTGCCAAAGTACAAGTCAATCGGATCTATAGAATCTCGGAGACACTGAGCTGACGGTATTTTATCCATTTCTAAATACTTAACCACAATCTCGAAAAGCATGTTGCTTGTTTTGTGTGATTCACAATAAAATGTTACAAATAGGTAACTTTAACAAAGGAAATAGATACCTGGTAAATAAAACACTTTTAAGTTTTTCCTCATATGAAAATCATAGTCTTTTTTTCACTATACCACCAATTCAGATATTGTTTTAATTAAAACTAATATTTTCGGTAGCATAATTTTTCAGTGTTTATATACAGTGTTTATAAACAGACTAAATGTTCTTACAGTTAGCAAAATTATTCGAACGTAGGCCTGCAAAGTCGTAATAAATCGCTAACTCAAAGATAACAAACTCGAACATCTTCATTCGTATGTTGAAAACACAATGGGACAGACGTGACGCCCGCGGGTCGGACATTGGCCGAGCGGAATTGGAGTGTGTTTGCGCATCGCAAAGGAATGAGGGAGGAATTTGTAGCTGTTTCAGGAGAAAACGTACGGGACGAACGAATATCTTCAACGTAAACAGAGTCAGAAGATATTCCAAGTGCTGTACTCGAGAAAATTGGAGTCAAAGAATTGAACGCAGTAACTATTGACGCGGCGACTTCTCTCTCCGCAGCTATCTCCGAAAAGTTAGCGTTATAAAATTGCCCTGTCTATCCTAGGCTGATGTCGTCAATATGAAAGTGGTACTTCGAATGTACGCATATCGTATGTTAATTCGAGATATGAACTGAATGTTTGTATTATATATTTGAAGCGGCGTTGGAAACACTGGCCATGCAAATAGTCGCATTTAGTGCGTACACTTCGATTCGCCGTAACAAATGAGCGCGTTAATTCATTTAAGGAGTTCCGGTATTGTTCTCTTTAAAAATGGACAGTATGTCCAAATAAATTAAATCGTCGTGAATATAGAAAATAGTTTGTTAATAAGCGATTGGGAAATTTCAAAATTAAAAAAATATATATTCTTTATTACTTTTGTCAAACTCAAAATATCATTTTTTTTATTTAACAGATTATAAAATAACAGTTGAAATATCTCATATTTTTTTGCGAATTTACACTTTACCGCTCGTTCGGAAGGCAGCTTTTATTCAAGAAAAACGAGCAAGAAACTTAAGGGTAGCTCTTTCTAATTTCGTCATGCAAAACAAATACAAAACCATTAACGAATGAAACAGCCTGATAAAAAGTCGAGTCGCTTATGCCCATGGATATTTGTCGTCTAAATATTTGAAAATTGGGTAATAGCCTTTCTTACTGAGTGGTTGCTTAATAATTAATACTCTTAAATTTATATAAAGGTTTGTATATCTACAGGAACCCTATTGAAGACACATAAAGCCCTTTAAATGTGTTTTTGTGACTTTGCATAGTCGACTAACATGTAAACAAACTTTTTGTTTCTGGTATTGAATTTACGTCGACTGTTTCTTTTAAACATTTCTATTTTTTTTAACATATAATAAATTTTCATAAATGAATTGGGATGCCAGAGTTAAGATTCCAATTTCCTTAAATTTATTTTTAGAGTTACACGAGGTCCGAGCTTGTAAATTGCACGAACGGCCCGCTTCTGCAGCACGTAAATTCTATGAATATCTGCGGCATGTCCCCAGAGCAATATGCCGTACGACATGAAGCTATGGAAACAGTTAAAATAAACTGATCTATCAGTTTTAACGTATGATAAATTACTTCTTTTTTTGACTACAGGGGGCGGAGCTAAGCCTTTTTGGCGATTTACTGATATGAAGACTGCATTGAAACCTGTTATCTAATTTAATTCCCTGGAACACGGAAGCCTTAACTAACTCCAATTCTTCGTTACGTACTGAAATAGTTCGGAATCTATATCTCACATTTGAAAGTGAATATTTTACAAATTTATTTTTTCATTTCATTTAGAAGTAGGCTATTTTAGGAGATACCTAAACCATTACTATATCTTAGAAATAGCATTATTCACATCGTCTTAAGCGGGCTGTTATCTTTTAACTTTGAATAACAAAGAATATCATCATTTACAATCAGTACTATCCCATGACATACTTAACGAGACTAAGTAAGTCATTTATATGGACTGAAAAAAAAAAGGGGTGCCTTTCTTTTTTAGTCTATATAATGTGGTATTAATGTTTGTGGTATACACATGTGGACAGACCCAGACGATCTCATGCGTTTAACGTCAACCCTCTGAACTCTATTATACAAATACGATTTCACAAAGTTACTCTATGTGATATAGTTTCCCGATGAGAGTTTCAGAATAAACACAGTCAAAAGCTTTGGAGAGATCGCAAAATACGCCAATTGCATCTCGTGAATCCTCCCAGGCTCCAAAAATATGTAAATCCAATCATCGGCATCAGCGATTCATTACCGATCGGTGCGGCAGCCGTGCAGATGACATAGCCTAACCGATTTGTCTATATTCGTTTTAGGCAAAAGAATGATCAAAACATTGATCGAGTTATAATTCCCTCTTTTGTTAAATATAATTGACCTTTTTTACCTTTACATCAAAGTAGTGGTATAGAAATGCATTTAGTTTTAAATTAACGAAACTCCTATTGTTGTAATCACATAAACAATGATTCTTTAAAAAATGTTTAAGGATATCTAATATAAAAATATATTATTTTTAATCGAAGTCAATACTAAATTCATAAAAAAAAAATTCAGTTTTTTATGTGTATAAAATGTGTTTCATGGCATGCCTGTATAGTTGCGAATTAATAGAATGTGCACCGCTATATCAAAAAAAAAATTATAAAACCAAATGTGCATGTCTTAAGCGTTCGTGCCATACGTATGTTATTTAAATTAAAGGTTTTTGATAACATATAAGCTTTTCACCAAAAATGCACTTTTTAATTTTTGATTTTCAAATAGTTTCATAGTAAACTTGAATCAAAAACAGGATAGTAATTTCATATTAATTTAACATCATAATGCAAAAAATAAACACTGCTTCAAGTAAAAACGACTATTATCAATAAAAAGTACGTAATTTCAGTCGAGAATCATCGGTAAACATAAAAAAAAATAATTAAATTTCTATCAATACGTCATCGTACTCATCAGTAAAGCATTTTGACATAATTAGTAACAGATTGTCTTTACGTCAGGAAAGATCTAATTAGGAAAGAGAGAGAAAAAAACTAACCATGTAACTTACCATATAAATTATACACATACGCAAAAATATACTATATACATAACAATATTACTAAGTAATTTTTTTTTAATTATTTACTCTTAAATAATAAGGATGAATTTTTATAACATCTTTCATTTCATTTTTAATGATAATTTTTCTTTCTTAAAGTGCACGGTTTATATCATCACATACTTCCTTATATATTCATTAATAAATTATGTTTAAGAAATAGGTATTTCAGTTTTTAATGTTTCGCGGCTTTTTTCGATCAGCTCGCATATACTTATTAATTTTTCATTTAATGTTATACTCAGAATTTACTCGACTAATTAATTAATTAATGAGGACGTGAAAAAAATCGATGAAAATTCTGTCATAGGGAGAAATGCAGCAGCTAAATTTGATATAATTTACAAAAAATTGGCTGCCAAAATATGGAAAAATATTCGATACTAAACAACTTTCACGCTCAATCTTAACCTCTATTTTAGATATTTTAGCGAAAAGGCGGATCAAAACATGAACAATTGCCAGTTAAAAAAATCAATTACCGCTAATCGGTACCATACCAAGCTGTTACAGTTATTCCCAATCGATCAGTAATGAGATAGAAAAAGAAATTAAGTCTAAACATTAAATAGCTTTTTAGTTATCGTGGTCACCCAGTGTAGACGGGATTTTCAGGCGACAGTAGAATCATATCTACGCTCGCGCGTAAGGCATGCAAAATAAATCTGTCATACGAAAAAAGAAATAAACAACTTACATTATCTATGATGTTTGCAGAGAGAAAATGAAGACCCGGTTCTACAATTGTACTTTGTCTGGCTGTATAGTTACGTATCCGCCCACCGTGAAACTCTAAATCAAAAGTTTTCGCACTTCGAGTCCGTATAAAATATTCACCCAAACATTTCTCGCCGGAGGTCTCGGCTGGCGGGTTTTATTCATTTCACTAATTTATTACGTAATGCCCTTTCTAGGGTTATTATTAGACGAGTAACTAAAATTCTCGGTTTATTTCCCAGTGAAAAGATTAATGAATTTTCTTTACGGCCGTCGTTTTAGACATTATTAAAATGCCTGCTCCGATATTAGTTGGCCAGTCTTATTATTTTCCGACAGAACCTTTCGGTGAGTTAATTTTGTTTAATTTAATAAATTTATAGGCAACTGTCTATGCTCTCTGAATACAATTTATACCTTTTGAATAGTCATCAAAAATTTAAATGGTTATATATTTATACATCTGAAGAATGTGCGATATCACTTTTACAGCGTAAAATTCAAATTCATTCGTGAAATATCTATAGAAAACTTCTAGTTGCCGTTTTTTCTCGCCAAAGTATTGAACAAACTATGATGTCTTAAAATCTTGTTGCTTAAAGAGATCTTATAACATTAATTGTAAATCGTAAAAAGGTAAATTATGATCGTTTATCCCTACAAAATAATAACCAATCATTCTACTTACACTAACCGAAGTTTCTAATGCATAGCCCACGACATTCTAATAAAACTAATTCGTTCACTGAAAGAGTTGTGAACTATTTTATACGACTTTAAGTATTAGTTCACAGCATAAAAATCGATAACGATCCAGAGGCGAAAATACGAAAATATTTGAACCTTTTGAAACGCCCGCCCACCTTTCAAAGCGAACGATGACAAACCTATTTTTTTATAGTGGAACAGTCGTGAACAACGCGGACACGGCCCTCCGGCGCGCCGGCGCACCTCGGCCGTCACGGGGCCATCAATTCTGGAGACCTTTATTACGCCTGCAGCAATTACCGATTTATAGACGCCGTCATGGCGGCGGGGGGCCCGACGCCCGCCCCGCCGGTAAAAAGGCGCGCCGGCCCGCGCGGCGACCTCCGCGCGGAACGCACTCCGCCGGCTGCCATTAAAACGGACTTAAAACTCTTTATGGGCGACTAAATGAAATCAAAATGGACGGCTAAACTTTTTAATGAACAATTTTCGGCCTCTCGGAGACCTTATTGGAAGCTTTATGCTAATTTGTTAAGTCTACCTGTTTCTCGTTGTAATTGAAGCGAGAATCATTTATCGAAGAAACAATTCGCCGCCGTCCCGTTGAATTGATGAGAGGGTCATTATTTCGATGTCGATGAATTCTCGAAGTATGAGAATTTGTTTGAAATTGTCATGTTTTCTCGTAACATATAGATGTATTACGTAACTTATGTTCGTCTGTTGCGACTTTATTCAATTTTCAATCGCTTACAGAGAAAAAAAATTAATAACCCGTTCAACCCGACCGCGAGTGCTGGACAGTGTTTTTTGTAAACATATACTAGTGCCGAATAAAATTGCGTCCCACGTCCACTTTTACAATTGTGCTAATTAATATGATGTATAGTTGCTTATTAAGTAAAAGCTATAATCGGGAAATTAATAAATTATCATTTTATTGAAAAAGTCGATCATATTATTATGATTGAGAATTGGAAAACGATTTTTCTAGTATAAATTAATAATTATAATTATTATAGTTATTAATAATTTTACTAACGTGCATCAGAGAAAATGTAATATCCAATAATTTCTCGAAATGTTATTTCAGTTGTATTAACATCTAGAATGAAATTTCAATTATTCCAACTAGGCTCAAAACTTTACGCCTAATCCGCCTAATTAAGACGACGTGCGCGAAAATAAACTTGCCGAGACGGAGGTTGCCGTATTCAAAATATCGTCAAAGCCTAAATATTCCAAATGTCCATATAAAAATATTGCGGTCAATAGTCAAACCGCGCCCAAACTTAATGCCCTTGCATAACTTGTCATCGTCCCCCGTCTGCTTCATTTTATTGCATTGCAATCAATTTGTTTTTATCAGTAATCGATTAAATTTCACGACGTATATGCATTTACGACACGGTCGTACAGGCAGCATATTCTCATACAACGTGTATGACCGAAATGTAGCCAATAAGCATTTACCAACTAGTTTATTTGAACGCTCGTCCACAGCCGACTCATCAAACATTTAGGGCGGCTACCTGAGCGGTTTAGTGCGGCGGGCGGCGTCGCGCGGGCCCGGCGCTCCGCCCCCGTGCCGCCGCGCCCCTCGCCCGGAATATGCCGAGTACAACATTCATGAACCGAACGCTAGTGAGGCCTTTTTCCCGCGGCATCACCGTGCAGCGCCACACTGGAGCGTCACATTGAGGCTAACATTATTTCATCGATTTCTATTGCCCCCCGCTCTAGAATTCTAGACGACTTCTACCCTTTCATGTTAGATAGAAATTTTCAGCCTCAAAATTCTTCCACATTTCTACATTTCTATATAAATATATAGGCTCTGTCTGTTCATAGAATATTTTTGTTAAATCTTGTGATAAATATTCGCTGATCCTAATTCTATCATTTTTTTTCCTAATTTTTATCTATATATCTGTCTGTCTGTATGGCAATTTATAACATAGGAACGATTTGATTGATCTTGATGAAAGTTGGTATACATATAAGATTGCGTAAAGTATATGATTTCAATACACCGTATTGTAACCACGAAAACAATTTTAATCATTATTTTTGTATTTCTTTGATAGGTATATTCATTTATTTCTATGTACATAGTTAGGAGGGGGGGTTGAATTTACGAAAAACGATCAAGAGCACTATTCTCGAAAACCGATAGTTAAAAAAAAAAGTGCATGAACAATCTTTAATAAATCATTCTACTATAAATACGTATTCTGCAAAAGCGGTATTCTCGAAAGCAATAGATAAAAATTTCGTGCACTTTTGTCTATCTATTACAATTCCTTGAAACACAATAGCAAATGTTGCTAACTTCACTCGTGATTTAATACTGTACCTCAGTATGTTGATCAGTCAGTTGAAACAACTATCGTATTTGAATTGTAACATCATATAACTTGAATTTTTGATGTAATATCTTAATAATATACTTTTATAGACAAGATATTTATATGTTTAATATGTTTTAATGTGACGTGATAAGGTGGAAGGAAGCCCTTGGAAAAACGAAGTCCTGCAACAGAACACACTCATTATCGGGCAGAGGCCTGCTCCGGAACTCCGACCGAGACCCGGACCGAGCCTTTGACTACTTGGCTTAAAACTTGGATTCGAACAAAAAAAGCTGTGGTTACTTACGAGTTAATACGTATTTTAAACCATAGCAGTTTTACAAATATAGATGGATGATTTAAGACACCGACTACTTCAGATGTCGCTCTAAAAAGTACCTAGCCTGATCGCGTAGAAACATCTTTAACACAATTAAATATTTTTTACACAAAATAACGTATGCGAAATCTTAATTTCTACTACATTTTTCCGCTCGTTGCAACTCTACCATTTGTCAATAGAAATTGAACATATACAATTTTCGAGAATATCGTTTTTAAAAAGCATTCGAAATTATTTGACAATCCGTATGCTTTTTCGGTCTACTGCTTTCGAGAATAATGCTCCAGGAACAAGTAATTACTAGCCTAACTAGATAAAAGCCACATGTTCCTCTGTTTACACACGGTAACCCCAAACCGCCCAAGTGCTTTCAATGACATTTTGTAAATGTGGACGGTTGGTTCCAGTTTGAAAGGTAGTATTATATAATTTTATATCTGACAGGTGGAGCTGTTGTCGATCTAAAAAAAAAAATTCTTTTTTTGAACAATTTTTTTTATTTCTTCAAATTTCCCATCATAAAATACATACAATCCCGAAAAGGCTCAATGCTAAATAATCAAATTTTACATAGGGATAGGCTGTATTCAACAAGTTGTATTTTGTCCGTTTGCTTTGCTTACCTAAACCGTTCATCCGATTACTACAAAACTGGTGATATGTTGTACGCTGGAATAGGAAGGTTACTGAAAAAAAAAACTATCATTTGATAGATCTCATCTGCGTATTTGTACTAATGAACCGGACGACTGATCCAATTCCAAAAATTACTTTACTAATAAGAAGCCCCCGAATAAAATAAACAACATTTCTTCTTGCCTTCATCTGCATATTTGAGAAGGCTAACCCCAAGTTACATATAGCCTAAATTTTATTTTGTTGTCAGCATTTACTCCGGCTTCATTCAAATAAGAACTGTGACCCATAATGGAATCGAAATTATAAGCGGAACGGAAGGCAGAATCGACAGCCGAGATCGGGATCGAAATGGAGAACGGAATCAAGGTAGAAACCGAATGTGGCACCAAAATTATAATAACGACTTTGACTGCTATTTGAATAAGAAACAGTAATGAGATCGGAATGTAGAGTCGGACCGGAATCGAGAGGGACCTGAATTAGAATCTACTTAAATTGAGACGGAAATCGGAATCGATACATTTAAGGGTGAAGAAATTCATTCTGTTACGACATAATAGTTATCCGACATAAAATATCCCTCCACATATTTATTTCAACCATTGAAACAAACGCCATCTAGCGGTTTTCATAGTCCAAATTAATATCGCCGCGGCGCAGATAATTTTCGTGTGGGTACGTGTATGTGATGGCTCCCGTGCGTTGAATCTACATCGTGTACCAATATTAATTTCGCTAAATTTATGAAGTTTGTGGTCAAGTGCTTTAAGCCCTTGATCACAAACTTAACGGAAGAAGGAAGAGGGCGCGCCCGCAGTTGAATGAGACCCGTGGTATGCCCCTTCTTCTTTCCTATTCTGTTTCCGCTGTTTTGTTTTAGCGTTTCCCTGTCATTTGAAAACAGATAAATGCGATCCGGGCCATCGGCAGCCACTTCAATTAAAAAAAACATCGAAAACTGACGACGACGTGGCGGTAACAAAGCAATACCTAACACATTCTGTCTACGTGGAGGGGGGGTCATGGGTGGAAGCGGGTGAAAATATAATATTTTAAACGGGCGTGATAACGTCGGACGGGTCGCTTCGCAAGATCCGTCCGTTTATAAAGCAAGGACGATAGTATTAAGGGCGAGACAAAAATTCAAATCGACATAAGCTACTGAGACTCAAGTTTGAGGAATCCTCACAATGTGCGAGATCGTTGCGGGACATGATAGACACGTCTGTCGTAAATACCTAATAATAATATATACGATATATATATATATATATATATATATATATATATATATATATATATATATATAAATAGAATAGTACTAAATTCAATAGAAATATGAACAACACACTATTAAATACTATTATCAAATACAACACACGATTTAATATATTAAAGGTACGTAAATGCTAAAAATCTTGTCATGGCCAATGTTAATTTCTTCGCTGACTATTTTTATAGCATGATGCTGAGGGGGTTACTGCTCATTTGTCACTCACGCAACCTCTATATATACCGACACATAAGCTCAGCGTGACTTTTTTACCCTCCTTTTGCGTCACGCAGTCGGGTAGAAAGATAAAAATGTTGCGCGAAACTTTCCAGCTCTATAGAAAGTATTTTTTTTAAGTGTGACATATGTTTTATGAAAAATAATTATTTACTTTTCCAAACTCACATTCATATTTCGTATTTCAATAAAACGGTTAACAACATGTGTTTGTATCTGAGATAAATTATTATTTTGTCCTGTTTCTAGAAAAAATGGTGATCATTCAGTTTCATCCGATTGCACTAGGAAAGATAATAAATGTTTGTCGTCTCTATATCGTTTATAATAAATGATAGCATTTCTTTTAGTGAGGCGCGTTCAAATTAGTTCAAAAAGTCGGTTGCTCCTGTAAGTCAACTCCAAAACCTTTCGCTCGAAACACTTTTTAAAACATGCATGCTAAGACATCTTCAAGTTCGAAGAAAAGAAGCATTAGAAATCGTTAAAAAAAATTAATGAATTCCTTTAGTCGATCCAACTACTTTGAAAGCTGTTTTAAAAATGTTTTTGTAAATTTTTCGATAGCAATATTTCTTGAAAGAATCAACTGATTTTGATTCTGTTGCCAGCATTGATATAATTTTTCAAGCATAAAACTATTACGACAATGACTATAGCCCGACTATACATTTAAAAATTGTTTTGAGAATTTTTTTTAAAAACATCTTTCGAGAAAATCCACCAGTCTTGTCCTATTAGCAGCATTCAATGTAGTTCTTTTTTTTTTAAATACAAGTGATTAGTTTCTCTTTCAAATTCATTCAAATGAACATTTTTCACGGAAATCATATTCGATATTTCCCGAATCGGTTAAAATGTTCAGAATATCTAAATTGTGTCAAACTCTATCGAATGTCCCGAAACGTAATTGAATCGATCGATTTATTCAAAAGTTGCGAAATATTTATTTACATACCCAAACATATAAATGCACTGGAGGGAGTAAGTTAAGAGGAGCCACAAGGACTAGTCATGACGGGCGTTCGTCCAGCCAGAGACTCTTCAGTTTCCTTAATATTTTCTAGGATGTTATTGGCTAATGCCTAATCAATCGAGGAAAGTAGTCAATGCAGTAATTAAGAGCGGAAAATGGTGTGTCTATACTTTTAATAAGCTCCGAAGTGACTATGTTCCTGGGGTGGAAGTAGGTAGTAATGGCAATACAATATAGGTTTCTCTGGGATTTTAATATTTTCTTTTATGAGATTTGTATTATTCTCATTTTTTAGTTTTCTAATAAGACCACCAATATATAAAAAAAACACATATTTAAATTATGTATATTAAAAACATCAGAAATGAAACCTTCAGAAAATTAAACTGCGAGAAAATGAGACGATATAGTATCAGGACTAGATTGATTATAGAGTATATTTATTATAATATTGTTACCAAATGCAAAAGTTATTTTACATTTTATTATTCAAGTTCAATTTGAACACCTACAATAAGCAGGTGCACATAAGCACACATACCTCTTTTTCTCGTATTCTATCTCATGTCATATTTTATCTTATTCTCTCGCAAACATTCTATTTCATCCCACATTCTATCTCATTCTCTCGCACGCTAGATCCTTAGATTATATGGTTGTCTCTGTTTACTGTCGCTTTTTCGTTTCATCGAGTTTCAAATCACAACGGTGTTAAAGAAGTTTACACTTCAAAAATTTTGATATCCGGTGTACATTTGTTCAGCTTGGAGTTTATTTTTATATTTAATACGCCAAATACCGGGGACATCCACAGTATTCTGAATAACTGATAGTTACTGATTCCGATAGGTTTGGAATTCCTTGATATAACATTTTTAATTTATAACCCAACTTATCTGTCGCTTTCATTGTCCATTCACAGAAAAATAAACCATTCCAGTTAGCCTGTGTCAGTTTTCGATATGTAATTTAACGCAATCAATTTTGGTCTTGTAGCATTTCCCAATTTTCGGCCTCTTTAGCAAGTTGAATGTCAATGCAGCCAAAACTAGACGATGATCAATGATCAACAATTCCGTATGACACACAACGGACGCGGCTGTAGCTCTATCAGATATATCGATGTGATCTAAACCGTGTCAATACGAGTAAGATTGGTGATCACTGCATCAAAACTTAGTTGTGTCATGAAGTTTTCGTAGTCGGTATTCTCATCTAAGCCCTTGAACCGGAAAAAGCCAGATACCCTTTATATAAACTACCACTCCACCAGACTTATTTATATATTTTGTACATATGTATGATACATAACCAAAGATCTGTTGGAGAGTGGACGCGTCAGAGTCAACATTCGGCTATCACAACAACATCAAGATCAATATCCATTCCCTTGTCTTTTCTACTTGTGCTCAGCAGGAACACAAGTAGAAAAGAGAAATTTTGTTGGAGACTTCTTATACGTAGGTTAAGAATTTTTACATCGTAACTAAAGCTCAAACTCAAGATTTAAATTTAATATAAATCACATATAAAATCAAAACTCAAATAGGTATCATAATCGCCACCTTAACCGGAACGACAACGATTCTTTTTATTTAAAACGTGTATATTTTTTCACGAATATACATTCGGAATATCCATGAAAAAGGAAAATAATGCAATGTGGCCTAAAATTATTGTTTAACATTTCTCCTTTTAAATACATAAACCTTTCCATATTTTAATTAAAGGGAAATAGTGAAAATGTTTCGCTTCACAAGGAGCGTTTGCTATAGTTTAATCACGAATAACATGTTATCGCAGCACAAAATAGGAGCAAATATTTAATGATCCGGTCCCTCGCAAATTACCTTTCCCTAATATTGTACTCGACGCCTATTGTATTAGAATCAGCCTGAATATTAAATTAATTTATGTGGTTTCCGTAGCATTCGAAAATTAAGCCCTGTATTGCACGCAATACACTTAACGCAGTCTCTCTAGTGTTCGCACGCGGCTCCGCTTTTTGAAGCCTGCTGCGTCTATATCTACATGACAGTACTATGGGATTAACTCGATTCGCTAAATATTTATTCAGCAATGTATGCAGTGGATATGTATAGTACGTTTTACATTACCTAAGTAATTCTGAATTGCTTTTAATGTGTCCTTCGTTTGAACAGTATCTGCTATTTATAATAAAGAACCTTTTCGTTTTACATTGCATTATATCAAATAACAGGAACATTGAAATAAATTAACAAATTTTAAGAATAATCAAACGTAAAATACAATATAATATATTAAAGAAAGATGTCCATTCACTTAAAATTTGATGTTGTACATATACAATAACGAAGTATAAATTATACATAAAATAAAGCTAAATAAAGCACTAAACAGCGCCATCATTTTTTTTTATAATAAAAAACTTTGTTTACGTTCGTCAAGCTACACAGTTATGTCATTTTTTAAATCTATAAAAGATGTTATTTTTATATGTATAAAATAAAAGACTTAAAATTGAAACCTACTTCCAGAACAAAATGACAATCGAAAAATGCTCATAAAAAATTATCTCATTGATATTATTATTAATTGCAAATACATATAACACGATATTAGATAAATATTTTCACCAAAATGTTGAAAAACGAAATTAGCGCCACGCCTCGGCCGGGTGTCGCCATACTTACTTAATTTTAACTAGCTTCTGTTAAAATGCGTCGAATGCAGAGGCCATAACGCTTTTTCCTTACATGACGCTTATTGCCATCTAATAACTCCCGTAAGCCGCCTTAAAGAACTTTGTTCCAATATTATAGTCGGCGAGTCGGTTTAGTAAAAAAAAAAAGAACTTTTATTTAATGTATGTCGTGGGATATCATTCGAAGTTGCTAACTCTGAGAATTCTAAAAATATATGGATACAGTGTTCTTAATTATATAATCGTGGAGATCAAAAAACCATTTCTCATTGCCTAGAATTGTCCGCCGGCAATATGCACAAACAAAGGTTTGTGCATTTTGAAAATTACCGGTAAACTACAGATCTATTAAATTATGTAATGATTGATAAAAAAAATTTCAAATTAAGATGTTTAGTTCCAGTTTTTTGTAGTATATCGTGCTAGTTTTCGTGCGCGGTTCCACCCGCGTTGACGAATGAATTCCTTCATCTTTTATTATGACTATAATCTCGATCCCCGTTCTCCGTCTCGAACATTCATTATATGGACTACACATTCTGCCATATATTGTAAAATTTGATCATAAAACATGAATGAATATAATATGAATCAATATAAATAAATAAATGATTATAAGCCCACGTCGTAAAATGAAAGCCAGGCTCAGTATTAAAGTTTAACATATATATTGTTATCATTTTAACAATACCTTACGTATCACAAGCGAAAGGTATTTTTTAAAGAGAAACTAGCTATATTCACATCCGCCATACTTGAAGACACTGATATATCCAAAACGGCGACCTTCGAGCATGATAAGAGCGATTTTGAATAAATCTTTGTATCGTGCATGCGCATGCCTACTGTACGCATATAAAATAAATGAGAATCAAACCAAGTTATTAAATTGTTACTAGAATGAGAATACAGCAAATAAAGATAACATGAACATTTTTTTTTTAATTTCCGTCTGCCAGTTAACGAAAGATACTTGTCATATACAAGCAACTAGGAAAATGTTTAAAAAAAATCTGTCTCTACGTTTAAGATCTATTATTACGTCTGCGGTCTACGATCTAAACAAATAATAAGCGTTATTTTTTTTTAAACCGAATTCAGTTTACAAAAAGATGTTTCCATTTGCAGTAAGTAATCTGTTTACCATCAATTAATTTTTACCAGCTTAAATATATACCACTTAAAATAAGCTACTACGTAAAAGTTTCTGCGTAAATGTTTGGCATCAAATGAGCACGCGCAACTGAAAATATGGGAAATAAAACAACGAAAATCACGAGTCAATAACTCTGTTAACGGAAAAAAGTTATAGGCAAACGAAGCAAAGTAATAACGAGAAAACCATCATACAATCTCATGCCGTAAAAAAGGCTTAATTCTTCCTTAACGAACGACACATGCCGAAGGTTAGAATCGATATATAGAATCGAAGGTCATGCCTGAAATAATTTTTTTTTATCGAAAGGTTTGTCATTATTTTTTCTGATGAGAGAAGCATTTAGGAATCCGTCACCAAATCGAAATTTATCTCTAGGAAAAAGAGAGTGAATCTACTGCTCAATATCTATTTCTACGAGAGATCTTCCTAAAAAACGAGTAACATACGAAATTTCGTTCAAAGAAATGTCTCGCGGAACTAGTCGTTCGATCTAAACTATTGTCGTGATGTTTTCATGGTTCGTATATCCTTATTCCTCGACACTTGTTGTTGGTTAACGGCCAATATACAAATACCATTGCAAATTTATTACTTATTTGAACCTATCATACAAGTAAATAATATATATGATACGCCAGAGGCCACAAAAAAAAAATGAGAATCACGTTCCCTGAATCTCGTGTTCCTTGTATCTAATCAAATATTGTGCCTTTGCGTTTCTTTATTATTTATCGTACTCTTGAAGCGTTTTTAAAATTACAACCTGTATTGTTCATCATTGAAATCGACCAATATATTTATATATTTTTCCTTTTGTTATCAATGGATTTAATTTAGATGTAAATTAAAATCAACTTTGAGTAACCATTTTAAGATCCGTAGGTTAAACTGAAAACAAACAGTTCTTTCGCTATATGCACATAATCCAGTTTTTTCGTATGTTTTATGTTCTGATGTAACAAAGTGGATGTTCACGATGTTGTCATATACATGTTCACGATGTTGAATTCGTAACGAAATCCGTTGATTTTAATAAGCAACGAATCTCGGCGGGTTTAAATCCTGATTCCGAATCGGGAGAAATACTTCTTCCTTGGCCATTAAATCGCAAAATATAAAGTTACGTCATTAATGCGGGAAAATTTACCTATCCGCTTTAATTGGAGAGCGTCTACCCGTTAGCAGGGAGTCATATTCGTTTCGTGCCATTTCCATTCGGGCCCGCGCTAAATCGAGTTTTGTTTTCAGAGATATAAAACGCGGTATTGTGGAACCATTGTGCACGGAAAAGCATCTCGGCTCGCATTGTGGACTCGCGGCGCCGCGCTTTCATCTCGCCTCACAATGGAAATATTATGACTCGCCGGCTTCATCCCGTGAACCCTGGCTGGATTGAATAGGCGAAGGCTCGATGTATTAGTTTTTCTAGTTTTTCGTTCACTACTTAAAAAAAGTTCGAAAGCTTATATCGACGCCTAATTAATAAATTCGGTTAATGAAAGTAATATATTTACGGCAGTGTACTTCAAACTCTCATTTGCAAAAGTTAACTGCTAACTGCTAAAGTTAAAAACTAAACATGTCGATATATCGGTAATCTTAGAGAGATATAGGCATTTGTTACATTAATTTAATGTCACAAATGCCAATATCTTTAAGACTAACTTAGTCA